>BQNB010030889.1:6084-21371 GCA_026074375.1 Tanacetum coccineum
TATTGCTTGCTTGACGAAAACTTTAATTCGTTTGGTGTCCGTTTACGTTAATTGTTGATTTTTAGTTTACGCGATTTTACTATATAATAAGAATTAAAAGTAAACGCGTACAAACCAAAATTAGTAAAATAGATGACGTCGTAAATGACATGAAAATACGGAATGTTACACTGCATACTTGAATAAACAAAGCGAAACAGGCCACTGTACTAGAACACTTACAAAATCGCTGCAGCTGAACCCGTTCAAAACCACAGTAGCAGATACACAGTAGATCCCACACTTTTATTTGTTGCACTAGGCTTTGGGCACTACTACTGTCACGCCTGCTACTGTCATAACCTGAACAAAGCCAAAATCTAATCACTGATGTCCACATTTAGTTGGATTTTGAAACCATTGCTGCCATTCAATCACATTTTTATTTTTTGATCTTCTAACAATACACGCCTGTTTCCTCTGTTACTATAAGATGATGTAAGTGTCTCTCTTTAAGATTTCCAAGATAATATAAATTTTTTGCTTTGAAATTATTATCTTTATGCAGGAGGATTATGATACCGAAGATTATAAAGATTATGATGAAGCTCAAAATGATAGCATGTAGAAGTTTGGATGAAGCTCAAGATTATGATGAAGCTCAGGATAATTTGTATTTTTATTTGAAGTTTAAATGCATGATATAGATTATGATGCGGTTTCAACTTCTAGTCAAACTCAAAACGCATAGTCAGAGCAAGACATTAATTTTCTTTAATTTTATTTAAGTTTGACAACAAATTGTGATTAGGATAGTATATAATTTCTAATCAGTTATAAATTTAGGGAAAATGAAAGGTCTCTTGTTTTCCTATAAATATTAGATCTTTTCTCTGTATTGGGATTTATCTTCGAGTTTTGATAATAAAAGCTTTTGCTTTGTTCTTGGCGGTTTGCTAAGATTATCTTAATAATCAGTATTCGTTTGAATCAATGGTTGTTGAAGTTCCCTGATTATTGGTATTCTTTTGAATCGACGATAGTTGGAAGATTGTTTCTGGTATTCGTGTGAATCAACAGATCCAATTTGTCTTATCTTGTTTCTTTCACTACATCAGTTGGTTTCAGAGCCGAAGTTCCTGATTAAGATGTCTTCAAGGAGAAATGATGGCAAAGAGTCAGAATATTCGTTCTTTGAGGGTGATGGTTCCTCTTCTGATGAATGGAGGTATTATGGTGTGGCGGGTGAAGATTATGAAGGACCTCCAATATTTGATGATGATCAATATGAAGAAGAATCGATGCCATTTTATGATACCGATATTGAAGATGTCATTGAGGAAGAAGAAGGATTTATTGGGAAAGGAACATTTGGCGGGGAAGAAGACAACATCGAAGACGTCGTAGTTGTGGCTAATGATCTTTGCTCTTCAATGATCCAAACTACTGTAAGTGTTGATTTTTCAAAAACCGTATATCCAAACCCTTATGAGTTAATTTGGTTGCAAAAAGGTAATTTGGTCGAGATTTGTATTTTGATTGACAAAAAATATAAAGAATGGTATTTGAAAGCTAAACACATGGTCGACAAGTTTGGTTTTAAAACGATCAAGGTTCGAGGTCGAGTCATTATAAAGAAAGGACGTTTGATGCAAGGGATACAAATTTAGATGCTACGAGTACAAGGGACGAGTAAGGCAAACTCGAGGATGAGTTTTTTTAAGTGGGGGAGAATGATGCGGTTTCAACTTCTAGTCAAACTCAAAACGCATAGTCAAAGCAAGACATTAATTTTTTTTAATTTTATTTAAGTTTGACAATAAATTGTGATTAGGATAGTATATAATTTCTAATCAGTTATAAATTTAGAGAAGATGAAAGGTCTTTTGTTTTCCTATAAATATTAGATCTTTTCTTTGTATTGGGATATATCTTTGAGTTTTGATAATAAAAGCTTTTGCTTTGTTCTTGACAGTTTGCTAAGATTCTCTTGATAATCGGTATTCGTTTGAATCAACGGTTGTTGGAGTTCCCTGATTATCGGTATTCTTTGAAATCAACGATAGTTGGAAGATTATTTCTGGTATTAGTGTGAAT
The DNA here is from genome assembly GCA_026074375.1 of Tanacetum coccineum. Classification (NCBI taxonomy): domain Eukaryota; kingdom Viridiplantae; phylum Streptophyta; class Magnoliopsida; order Asterales; family Asteraceae; genus Tanacetum; species Tanacetum coccineum. The sequence continues at coordinate 8,161 of BQNB010030889.1, forward strand.
CAACAGATCCAATTTGTCTTATCTTGTTTCTTTCACTACATCAGTTTACCACTTGAGGATTCTCTTACATGCTTGATTATCTCTTTATACCTTGTTGAAAACATGTGCTATAAATCGAATAATTGTTGGACTTATGGATCAAGTGATTTCTTATTATTGACGACGTATGGATCAAGTATCTTTTATACCTTTTTGTCATTTCCGATCTACAAATAAGCATATTGAAAATTGCAGCTAATATAGAATTTTGGAAAGTGACGACGTATGTCGTCACTATTGGACGTTAAGGTTCGTTAGTTTCTCGTTAGGTTCACCCAATAAGTGACGCCTTTCTTTCGTCATTAATTCCATCAAATAGTGACGATTTTAGCCACTTTTGTGATGAAATTAAGTGAAGAAATGGGTTGTCACACACCCTTAAGTGACGACTTTAGTTCGTCATTATTTTAGTGTCAAATTCAATTTCGTCACTAATAAATTTGTGACGGAGTTATTGTGACAACAAGTGACGACGTCGATTTTCGTCATTAAACTGGTTTAGTGACGAACTTTCCTTTAATAGTGACGAGTTTTCATTCGTCATTAAAGCCCTTTTTTCTTGTAGTGCCGTTCCTGACAGTGTAGAAAATTACTGAAAGATCATGGCAATTTTTGTTTCGTTTAGTGGATTAGATTTTAGTTTCTAGAAATTTAACAAATATACAGAAACATAAGAAAAAATCTCTTTTGTGTGAAATCTGAATCTTTGAAATTCACATACAAAATATTAACCATTGGACAGTTGTCTTTCCTCCTTAAGGCATACACTTTATGCAAATAATATTAAATGGAAATTGATTGAGACACTCATAAAGTGATTAGGACACTTAACGTCCAAACAATTTAAGCAGTTTATATTTACAATACAACTGTTTAATACACATTTTGAAGTATGTCAATAAAAAATAAGAGTGTGCAAATCATCTCCCATATTAAATATGTTCTAAAATAAACACTAGATTTTTATTATGAAAAAGATATAGATCTAAGTTTTTTATTTCTTTAAACGACATAGCATTCTATATTTCTACCAAATAACTAGAATCAATTAAGGATGTTCACAAACCGAGTAATACCACATGAACTGAAAATCAAAACCGAACCAAATTAAATATTCGGTTTGAATATAGTTTTGGCAAAATGAAAAACAAACCAAACGAAAACCAAAATTCACATAAATTTATATATAATTTTATTTATTTATAATACAAAAAAAAACCAATAAAACTCTTTTCAAGTATAAATATAATAGTTTTTAAGCTTGAAACTTTTTTTTTTGAAAAATCTACATAATTAGATAAAAAAAATATATAAATTATGTAATTCGGGTTAACCCAAATATCAAAACGAATTCAAATTCGTTTTCGGTTTTACCCAGAATTTTTTGTAACCAAACTGAATAAACTAAATAACCTTATGAAAATATAATGGGCTTTTTGTACGGTTAGAAAACAGTGTTTTATGCAAGCAATTGGGTTTGAATTACTAGCCCAAAACAATAATGCATTTTTTCAATCAATTGTTATCATAAAATTTTGAATTGAAGCTCTATCATATCATTTTTTGTCTTGAGATGAATTTTGTTAGTTGGCATACAACTTGAACTTCTATCATGTTTGTCCTGAGATAAATTGTCTCAAAATAAGGGAAAAGAAAACTCATACTCAGTCACATTCATGAAAATGACAATATATGTTTTTTAATCTTGCATAAAAGTCATAACATACAACTAATTGTAAACTATGAATAAATTCAAAGCATCACGGGTGTATACGATTTCTTTCATATTTTCTTGTTAGTAGTTTATAATAGATGGCTGGTAATTATATAATAATAGCAAATCATAAACTATATTTTAAAGCAATACTACTTTAATCACTTTGAAGTAAGATTACTTTTGTTAATCGTGATTTCTGAAATTTTGACCGACTATTTTACGAGTGTGACTACTTCATGGTTGTTTGCATAAAGCATTGTTCGAACTTGAAACCACTTTGAAGTCAAATTTGTAATAGAAGATAAGCCAAATTCAGATAACTAATATTGTAACACTGCTACAATTTGACTTTTTGCTACCACATATGTGGTTTCCGAAACATGTGAATGAAATACTCATTTAAAAGACATAAATAAGTTCAAATTAAAAGACTCAACATTATTATATAGTTTCATGCTATTCTTTTTAGTTTTGTCTAGGTTCCATGCCTTGAATATAAAATTTCAGACGTTTAAGCATCAACGTCAGCCAGCCAGTTTCTAGCATATATGGAGTCATGCATGGACAGTAATAGTCGTAACCTAACTTTCAACACACCTCTTGATTTCATTAGCCTAAAAAAAGCCCCCCTCCACCAGAGAATACCACTCAGGACAGAGAAAGCGCAGTGCGGTCTGCAAAATACTATCCTTCTCCAGAGTCCTCTCTCTCTTAAAAGAAGACATAAAAAGTTCAAATTAAAAGACTCACCATTATTTATCTCGTTTGCCTGCACATTCTTTTTAGTTTTGTTAGGTATCCAAAGCCTAGAAATATAAAAAATCAGGAGACGATTAAGCATCAACGTCCTACAGAAACACCATCAGCAAGCCAGCCAGTTTCCTAGCATATATGGAGTCATCATGGACAGTACTAGTACGGATGGACCGACATCATCAGCCTGAATAGCATCCAACTACTCTGGTTTGGAATCTGCTTCACCTAACTTCAACACACCTCCGCAGCTTGATTAGCATCCTAGCACCAATCCATGTGTGTTACCTGTATAGCTGCAAGAAAGACTAATACCAAAAGCATAAACCCTGGATAAAAGCACTATAGCACAAAATATACAAAACAGTACAAATGAAACAAAATAAAACTAACTTACTTTTCATAAGATCACTGGTTCTGCATTTTACGATATATGCAACAAGCCTTTTTAAACACTACTTGGTGCCCAACAGTGGATTGAGTGAAGTCCTCGATGACGGTATATTCTAAATAACATACCCCACAAAGTACATCTACCAGTTTATCTCACGGCTTTTGTAAAAACTTCAAACATAATACTAGGGTTTGCAGGAAACGCATAACCCATAGGATGAGTTCACCCGTAATTATGATGGTTGAATTAAATTTTTTAAAACTTGATTAGATCTAGTTTACGGCATACCAAGTGCGAGGGTTTACACCGCATCAACAATAGTTATGGCGTAACTACGATGGTTACGCCATAATTGCTGCATACAACAACATTTTTACCACATAATTACTAGTCAAGGCGATCTCAAATTCCATCTTCTTGTAGTGTTATCTTGCAAAACTAAGTAAGAAAACTACAAAACCAAATAAATGCATAAAATTAAATAAAATACAAGGATAAAAGATAGGCATGGGGTGCCATCCACATAGCCTTGTTATGTTTGATCGTTCCAACCAAGCTTGACTCCACCCCTTATTTACCAAGAACTAGTTTATTAGACTCCAGTGAAACATCTCACGGGCTTAAAAACCAGTAGACAAGGTTTTTAAAAGAGATCGATTTGTGGTATTACGTAAATAAATTATATGTTAGCCCCGTAAATAGAAAATATTAATGCTAACTTACGATACATATAAAAATGATTAAATGCATACAAGAATATTTAAACTTCTCTTAAGTTCATACCAATTTGCGAGTATAGAACACTTTGACAAAGGTAAACGTATCTAAGATAGCACAACACACAATAACATTTTAATTCAGGGGGACATTATGGTAATAAACATTATATGATGGTAATTAGTAACAATAACAACACTTCTAATATTCATAATATTGGCAAAATAGTTTAAAGTATCAATCCCCGTTTATCCATCTAAAAGAATTCATATTGGTGTAAATGGCACAATGAAATGCACCAAAATGTGAAAACTGCCATGTCATAACCAATACAACAACATCAAGTTGGAATACAGGCAAGATGACTGTATAACCAGACTTGTTGGAGAACCAAGCATTTTTTTTGGAAACCAAGCATGAGTTGGGATCAATGTGAGTAGAGATCAAAACACATAAAACCTTACCTAATGCATCACACAGTAAAGGAATTACATGATTAAGTACCAAGAAGAAACCCTTGAATCAAATCAAATAGATCTTCAACCATGTGCCAAAAAGGAACATTTGAAAAAATTTATGAAGCATAGAGGAACCAAAGAGTTAGTCAAACACAAACCATTTGCTACAATTCACAATACAAGTAAGTTATTATAAGGTAAAAGAGTAAAACAAAAAGTAACTACATAATAGCAATGGAACGTTTTGAGTCGTTGGTTAATAAATAATGGAAAATTTCATTAATATAACATTTATGTCATATATAACTATATTGATAAAACACTCTAATTAACTACAAAGGTTTACATACTCATTAACTAAACTCCCTATATAAATAAACTGAAGACAACATTGCAGCAGGTACCTTCGTGCATCGCCTTCATAGCTCGAAGGAAATGAAATGCCATCATCAGTTTCATCTCCCATTAAGCGTTCCTTGAATACCAGGCATGGTATCGCTTAGGCAAAAGCTGATCTTCCATAATTTCATTGCAAAACTGTGTAAAAGTTCTTTGACATGGGCTGAAATACAAAATGCATAGCTAAAAAGTATATTTCTATTAGGGCTACATTAGTACATCTATATCTGCTACAACACCTTGACTCCCCCGGCTCATTTCACTTTGGGGTTGATTATGAGTCATTGTCCTATCTTAAAAACCCAAAGGGTGGATCGTTTTAGATGAAAGCTTGTCAAATGCATGATGTCAGAGTTGGAAATGTAGGAGGACTGGATAACGGGTCAAAACATGCCGGATTGAAGTGCCACACAATGTGATATTCACTTTTTTACAGTCACATTTAGCACATCAATGCAGTATACTATTCATATTTTACTAATATATGCAACATACTGTGTGGAACTTTAATCCGACATGTTTTAACCCGTTATTCAACAATCAAACCAAAAACCTTACAGAAGGCAAAAATACAATAACCAATCAGAGTTGAATAGTTACACTTTATTTTAGTTTTAAAAAGGTGATCGAGAGTGTACTTGTCAATGAGGGAACTCTAAATGTTGGCATTTTGATATGAAGATCTAACGTTTTATAATGTTGCCAACAAACCACTCATTAGTAAATTACTGTGTGAGATACTGACACATGCTTTGTAAATTAGTAAATTATTATGAGGAACTGACCAATTTAGATGAGAGTGGTATCATCAGAAGTGAACATATCTGTACGAACCTGTCCTTAACCTTAAGAAAAAATTGCATGTTATCGATATGCTAGACATGGCCATTGAAGACCCTCCTGGTTAAACATTTCCTATTTAATTCAACATATAAAGTTGTTTCAAGTCAATTTTAGGTCGTCTAAATATAGAGTTCGTAAATCGAAATCATATGTAAATACATAGATATTTTTTGAAACTATAAGAAAATGGAGAAAAAATGTTTGGCAGTCTACCTGGCGCTTATCGTCCGTCCCATTTACAATCATACCTGACCCAACCCATTTTCACAAATGATAAAAATAATATGTCATCCAGCCCAACCATCCCATCTTGGCAAGTCTAACAATGGCATGTGTCAACCCATTAACAAACCCAACCCATCTAGAAACTGGTCTGACCCATTTTCACCCATATTGTAAATGATTCATCTCAACTATTATGGCATTACTTAGCTCGACTCTCCCCATTTACTATCATATGATGCAATTGGGGTATGATTGTATGAAAACTAACCGCGTCTTCAGATCTTGATGTTGACAGTAGAGGTACACCTTGCTGATTAAAGCGTTGAACGTTGTACACCTCCATAATCTTCTCACAGTTTTCGGACCACCATCTTTCAGCTTGCCATTTGTTAAAAATCTCACGGCTGACCATACACAGTAAAGTACCATCAGAAACATAATAGATTTGTATCAACAAATATATTTTCTTAAAGCATAATGTTAGGATATCTTTTAGCTAAATCAGATGCAATGTGTTAATCAAAAGAAACCAACATAATTACGAGTCAAGGCGATCTCGAATTCCATCTTCTTGCAGTGTTATCTTGCAAAACTAAGTAAGAAACATACAAAACCAACTAAATGCATAAAATTAAATAAAATACAAGGATAAAAGATAGGCATGGGGTGCCTCCCACAAAGTGCTTATTTTTGTTTGAGTTACAAGCTTGAATCCACTCACTTAAAATAAAGTGTGGGTGAAAGCAACAATAGACATCAGAAGTGTGTAAATTTGCTTCTGGGTAGGAAAATGATAAGTTAGAATCATACCTTAGAGGATACGTAATTTCCCCCTTTTTCTTACCTATTTTGGTTAAAGAATTTGATGTTTGGCTTATTCTTGGTAAGGGATTCAATTGTTGAATGAAGGGCTCGGATTCTTTATTTGTATTTACAATACATGATTGCGCCTTCATCTTCATAAAAGATGATTGTGGGTTACTGGCTAGAAGCAGCTCGAGCTCTTCTTCATGAGTTTCCTTAGAAAATTCAATCATACAAACAGATTCGTGAGTTATGTAAGGGTCATCCACAAGTTGATTTATTTTAAACAAAATTCTCTCTTCCTCTACCCCAAGTGAAATCTGTTTGTTAAAAATGTCTATATGTGCGTGAGCGGTTGCTAGAAGAGGTCTTCCTAAAATCAAAGGTACATTAGGGTCTTCTACCATATCCATTATAACAAAGTCTACTAGAAATATAAACTTCTCGATTTACACTTGTACGTTTTCTATGATTCCCCTAGGAGCTTTCATAGTCATATCGGCCATTTCTACCATCATACTAGTTGGTTGAATATTTCCTATTTGTAATCTTTTAAACATGGAAAATGGCATAACATTAATACTAGCTCTAAGATCGGCCAAAGCACTCCTAATATTTGAGTTACCAATAAGACAAGGAAGAGTAAAACTTACTGGATCATTTTCCTTTGGAGGTGGCTGGTTTTGTAAAGCTGTCGAGCATCTATCATTGAGCCTTACCGCGTCCTCTTCCATAATTGGTTTCTTACAAGAAAACACGTCTTTTATGTACTTAAGGTATATAGTCATTCTCTTGACAGCACGGATAAGAGATCAATTGATCTTTAACTTCTTTAAGCCTTCAAGCATTCTGAAAGCTTGTGCTTCATCCTCTTGTTCCTTCAAATGTCCTCGGAATGGGATAGGTGGTACAGTTGGCTCAACATACGGGTTGACATTAGGTAAATCAAAAGGAACCAACTCCTTCTTGAATTCTATATCCTTTCTCATTTTTGTTTTTGCTTTGTCAACCATATTATCTGTCAGGATTGCCTGGGTTAATTGCTCAGCTTTTAGCTACAGGTTCTTTGTTGCAGCGTCAAGCATCCTTAAGTTTAAGTCCGTATCTCCTCTGAATTTTCTAATCCATTCATCAAACGCGGCTTGCTTCTTATTTGATTCTTCTATAAATTTGTTTATGGTCTCCTCCAAGTATCCTATATACTTAACCTATTCAACTACCTTGCCATCTTCATTGAGAGGACGCTCTTTAGTTAGATGTGCCCTTTCGCAACTCTTGCAACCTACCTGTATAGCATGAATACTCTCTTTAAGCTTTTGCATATCACATCTAAAGTTATCAACTCTTTTGGTGATAACGACAATGTCATTTGAGTTATGATTGCTTTCTTGCCAAGTGGTTGCTCCATTATACCAATTTTACGAACGGACAACCATGTTTTGTATTGATTTGAGGGCTTTAGCAGGTGGCATCATAGGGTTCAGCCCTTGAGAGTCGGCCATTTTGCGTGAAGGGATGTCTAAACCTTTGTAGAAAATTTGAACTTTCTGATGATTGTTCAGATTATGCTGCGAACATCTGAATAGTAGATCATTATACCTCTCCCAAGCTTGGTATAGTGTCTCGTCCATCCCTTGTTTGAAATTTTGAATCTCTACTAATTTCTTTGCGATTTTAAAAGGTGGACAATATTTCCTAATAAATGTTTTCTTTAGAAGATCCCATGTACTGATTGACCCTGTAGAAAGCATGTTCTTCCATCTCCTAGCTTTCCTTGTGAGTGTAATAGGAAACACTCAAAGCATTACTACGTCACGAGTGACGCCGGGAATATGGAAAAGATCTGTGAATTCTAATACTATCCGCACATGTTCGTGGGCATCTTCATCATCAGTACTTGCGAAAAGGTTACATCTTAGTTCACTCATAAACTAGCTTTTGATCTCGAAGTCGACATCATTCCTAAGTTCAGGTATCACTACGCCTGGTCTGTCCCTTCGAGTCAAGGCCAAGTATTGTTTAATGGTGAGCGTTTTGATATCTATATCACCCATAGTTTTTTCTTGAAAACCAACACGAAAAAATTAGTAGAATATGCTCACAAAAGGAACAACAAAAATAACAAGATACAGAAAAATACCAAAATAAAAGCAAAATATATACAAAAACTCAAATTCAAAACCTACTTAGCTCTCCGGCAACAGCGCCAAAAACTTGATGCTTATAATCCATTTAAATTATTTTCCAAGTTTTAAATTTATAAAACTCGTTTATCTATGGTCTACAACACACTAACGGGCAAAGAACTCGGTCGTGTGAAGTGCAGGATTGGTAAATCCAAGGTTGTCCCAAGAGGTAATGGGCAGTCTAAAATCTGAGTTTTAATTGTGACAATTTTAAAAGCAGAATTGATTGTAGAATTGCAAGAAATTTCAAGAAAGTAAATAACAAGAATTGAATTGGTTCTAAATGCGATCAAGGGCAAGAAAGTGTGCTATCCTAGTTATATCTTAATCAATGCCGTGATTCAAACACCTATTCTAGTTGGAAACCAGGACCGAATGGTCATCGAATCCTAACCTATAATTGCTAAGTCTCGGGTTAATTGGTAATAGCACCCGAAATCTTGGTCTTGTTGATCACAATAACCTAGAATCATAGTATTTGGCTTAAAACGCCTATTAGTGGTCTCTAACAAATATTTATTCATGCTTATGATCAACGGTATGGCATCCAAATATCCAACAAAACAATTGAATCACAATGATAATTATTCAATAACAAGGATAACACATATAATGATTAGCTGAAAATCATACCGTTACAATCAAAATTAATGTTGAATATTGAAAGTAAAACGAACATGATAACCAAACTAATATGATGATGACGACGTCTTCTCCCGAAATCAAACCAACCACCTTAATGTTGAATAATGAAAGTAAAAAGAACACACCGAAAAAATTAGTTTGGATACTTTGCAAAACTGGTTCCTCATCGTTGTTGTCGAAATAATATTAATCCTTGTACCATCTTAGGATTTGTGCACATATAGTCCGTGTGCTGAGTAATAATTACGGCATAACTAATGTGTTAAGTTACGCCGTATTTCATCTGACGCGGCATTCCATTATTTAGTATAAAAATAATTACGGCATAACTGCATCGACCGAGTTACGTCGTAACCCGTCATCATCATACATATTCATGCAAAGTTAATTAATTATGGCGTAATTATAATGGGTCAATTACACCATAATTCTTCCGTAATGCGGTTTTTGTTGAATAAAACCGTTTTTCCGCATCTTTTCCGTTTCAAGGCCTTTATTACCTAAACCTAAATTGTGAATGAATTAAGTACAAATTCTTATAAAAATAATATAAAACAAGACATAAACGCGGGAATTTGATATATAAAAGTATTAACTATTTGATGTTATCAGTTACTCTCGAATTCCACACTTAAAACCTTAAAACTGAGTTTGTATATATAATAAAACGGTCGCGACGGTGTCGCTTTATAATCCTGACTCCGTCGCCCCGCCGAATCTTCTAGGGCTTCTTTAAGTCAGTTAAGTCCTGACGCCGTCGCCAAATTCCCGATGTCGTCGCTTGATCGTCTTGACGCCGTCGAAAGGAATTGCGACGCCGTCTCCAGCCTCTGTGTGGCTTTTTTTCTTTTACTTTGGCTTGTCCGTTTCTTCCCAAAATGAGCCCAAGTCACATGTATTTCCTCCAAGTGCTAAAAATAAAAAAAAAGAAACGATTAAGCACGTATTTTAGAGATATATGCATGATTTAGGAGGTTAAATGATCCCGAAAAAGTGTATAAAATGACACCTCATCAAATACCCCTACACTTGGAATTTGCTTATCCTCAAGCAAATGGGCTTTTCTACCAAGTTCATAGTAATATCGGGGGCATTTAACTTACACTTTAAGGATAATTTATGACACAACCTACTAGACCTCGTTATTAAAAGCACATAAATTATATACTAGCACCTCACATAAGTGTTTGGATTCTCTCTTTCTCTCGGGTGTATAATGAATTATAACAATATGGGAAACGGGACAATAACACTCATTACCTGTCATAGTATATAAATTACCATAAGCTTGACAAAGGATCAAACCTCCACCGCTATGGCGTAAGCACCTAGGAATTACTATCAAAGAGGTCTTTAAAGGGTTGTGATGTTTGGGTGTATGTTAAACCGAAACATAAACAAATGGGATATATTTGGGTGAATTTGGGGTGGTGGTGAGTTAATTAAATATAACAATACATGTAAAGGCGTTGCTAAGCCAAGACTCAACCACACTAGGACAAATATATATAAAACTCTACATCAAACTCTTTCTTTTTTCTTTTTTGACTCTTTCTTGACATAAACATAAACATAAGCAAGATGGTAGCCCGTATCTAATAATTTTTGCTTTTTTCAATTTTTTTTACATATACATTTTTGCACTGGCATTTGCTGAAACATAATAATACATGACTAGGGGTTTATAATTGCACCCCTACATTTGAGTTTTTACTACTCAATGACATTAACTAATCTAAAGACCTGAATTGAAAGGATCAACAAACATAAAGTGTACTAAGCACATATGGGGGTAATAATTTGACTTCTTATCCATTTCTTCATAAAATAAAAACTACCATGAGTCCTAATCGTTCCAAAACTGTATACACTAATAAAAGACTCGACTTAGCAACTATGTACTCAAGCAAATAATTAACTGGGTTTACAAACATGATAACAATAATGTACTAAAGATGAGTACATACAAGAAAGGCTAAGGCGATTTAGGTGTAACATTTAGTGTAGGTGTAAACAATGCTCTTCATTATAAATTTGGAATCCACCAGAAAATTACGAGAACCGAAAAAAGGATAGACTCATATGGGTGTACTAGGGATATCTTGCACTAAAAATGAGTGCGAAGCAAGGGTGTGGGGATAGTTATATGATCGGGGAGACTATAATAACAAATACAGGTTTAAAACATGGTTTATCCTAGTGCCTCTTATCATTTAGCAAATCCTAATCACACGAATGCGATCTCACTTATGGTCTCAGGACGAATCACAAAACAAGTTCTAGAATTTAATATACTACCGATACACTCTTATATAATTTTAAACCGATACCAATGCTCTAGAAAAGGCGACAAAACCACAATGCTCGAACAAATCCATGAACAAGACACATGCAATTGCTCAAATCCTTAACTTAAGAAAGCTAAAGGTAAAAATTATTTCCTAAAGATCTAAAGACGAGCCTTTAGAGGTGGCAAATCTTGCCCATATGGTAATCTATGGGCTCTTTTAGGCACCTTTTTAAAAACTAGGGGACACTTTTTGCCCATCAATTATTGTTAAATGGGCGCTTATGGGCGCATGTAAAATATTAAATGGGCGCTTATATGCGCATGCAAAATATTAAATGGGCGCTTATGCGCGCATGCAAAACAATAAATGGGATACTGGTCGGATCTTCTTTATTTAATAAGATTTGGTCAGTTTTTTACGATTTCGCCCGTTTTTTACGATTTCGTCCTTTTTTTACGATTTCGTCAGTTTTTTTACGATTTCATCAGATTTTTTACGATTTTGTCAATTTTTTTACGTTTTCGCACGTTTTTTTACGTTTTCTCACGTTTTTTACGATTTCGTCCGTTTTTTACGATTTCGTCAGTTTTCTTTACGATTTCGTCCGTTTTTTACGATTTCGTCAGTTTTTTTACGATTTCATCTGTTTTTTACGTTTTCGTACGTTTTTTACGATTTCACACGTATTTTTACGATTTCGTCCATTTTTTTACGATTTCGTCTGTTTTTTACTATTGCGTCAGTTTTTTTACGTTGTCGTCAGTTTTTTACGATTTCGCCTGTTTTTTACGATTTCGTCTGTTTTTTTATGATTTCGCCTGTTTTTTACGATTTCGTCAGTTTTTTACGTTTTCGCATGTTTTTTACGATTTCGTTCGTTTTTTACGATTTCGCCCTTTTTTTTACGATTTCGCTCGTTTTTTTACGATTTCGTTCGCTTTTTTACGTTTTCGCAAGTTTTTTACTATTTTGTTAGTTTTTTTACGATTTCGCACGTTTTTTTACGATTTCGTCTTTTTTACTATTTCGCAAGTTTTTTTTTACGTTTTCGTCAGTTTATTACGATTTCGCCTTTTTTTTACGATTTCGTCAGATTTTTACGTTTTCGGACGTTTTTTACGATTTCGTAAGTTTCTTAACGATTTCACCATTTTTTTACGTTTTCGTCAATTTTTAACGATTTCGTCTGTTTTTTTACGATTTCGTCTGGTTTTTTACGATTTCGCCTATTTTTTACGATTTCGTCCATTTTTTACGATTTCGTCGATTTTTTTACATTTTCGTCCATTTTTGTCCAGTTTTGTACGTTTTGGTTTGTTATTTTTACGTTTTAGTACCTTTTTGCCATTTTCTTACATTCGAAAACAGACAAAATCCTAGGAAAACGCACGAAATCGTACGAAAACGTAAAAAACCGAAGAAAACGTAAAAGACGTACGAAAACGATAAAAAAAGTCCAAAAACGTAATAACGTACGCAAACGTAAAAAAATAGACAAAACGTACGAAAGCGGATATCGTATAAAAAAGGGCGAAAATGTAAAAGAACGGACGAAAACATAAAAAACAGACGAAAACGTAAAAAACGGATGAAATCGTCCGAAAAAGGGCGAAAACGTAAAACAGATGAAATCGTAAAAAACAGACAAAAACGTAAAAAAACGTACGTAAACGTAAAAACCTGACGAAATAGTTAAAAAACTGACGAAATCGTAAACTCTCTCTCTACTATGGGCGATTT
>BQNB010030889.1:26983-54473 GCA_026074375.1 Tanacetum coccineum
GGATCGGACATGGCCTGTTGTCGTTTTTTTTTAACGGTGATATTATTAAAAACCAACTAGCAAGAAGCTAGAGGAAAAGAGAACAATCACAATGGTCACGGCATGATAGTTGCGGATCAGACCATGAGTGCAATTCCAAAGTGAGCAATTATATATTTGTTTAACTGTATCCCGAAAATAGCTAGATTACCCTCATAATGCCCTACTTAGAAATGATCCTAATAAACCAGAACACGTTGTCACCCGTTACCTAATTGTTTAACCCGCCCATGTTGCCACCTCTAGTTTATCAGTTTCCTACACTTACGAGACAAGTTGGTTCATCTAAAAGACTATGTGAGCTAAAGTTAGCCAGCTTGTCTGACTATGCAATCCAAGATTGAGCACTGTTTCGCTAGAGTGTGACAATTTTAAAAGAGCCAAAACATTTACTATATGTTTGTGTACCACTAGTTAGTCTAGGAGTCAAGATAAAAAATGAAGAATCAACACTCGAAACCGTACAAACCATCAAAACACAGCAGACAATGATTTGAACTTATATGATTTCAAGTTTTACATTTTCAATCAGTAGTGACTTAAACATTTATATTGCTTTCTATTTTGGGTAGGCCATGATCTACTGTTCTCAACTTTTGGAGGGTTTCTTTATTGTGTAAGATCAGTTGCTATCACATTCTTTTCTTATCTAATGTTTGCGTGCAGGCTTATTAGGAGCTTAAGCTTATTCTTTGAAGAATATAAGCTACTTCAAAAATAAGCTTCTTTTGGTTGAGATACTTGAGATCAAGCTTCAGTTTCATCTAATTTAGCCAAACATGCGCATATATAGAATTGACTTTTTTTTTCCGTTTGCGTGTACCCTTTATTTAAATTTCTTAATAAACCTGTTTATCGGTCTGCTGATTGCGTGCATTTTAGAATGGCAAGATGTAATTTTTTAAAAGTTTTGGGGATTGCTCATCAAGACTACTTATCTGGTTAACTGAAAGAGAAATAAACTGTTTTGAATAAACTATTTGAAGTTGCTGATATTATGAAAAGCAAAGCAGCAAAAACTGATATCGATCTAAGGTCATGTATCTAAATAAAGTGTCTCTTAGCGGCTAAGTGCATCAAGTAAGAAACACTAACATTATGTATGGTGACAAAAAAGAAAATTGAATAAAACACGAAACGATTTATTTGCTTTGGCAACGACAACAGTTAGGCGAAGAGAAGGCTCAACACTAGTCAATTATAAAGGTGTCTAGTTATAATCATCAATGGGTCCAATAAGCTTCTTGAATTGTATTAATGAAGTTGCCATTTCAACTAACTGTAGACCAAAAGAACCCACCAAACAACTTGTTTGTTGTACAGGATAGAATGGACTATCGGACTTGTAGAATCGTTGCACGCACAGGTCTTGGCACAATCAACAAGCACAAGATTGACAAGAATTGATTCTAATATTACTAACAACATAATAACGGTACATTGTTAACATGAGACACACTTAAAAACATTACATGTACATCGTATATATAGCCACCGAACCATCGTGACTTTTCATGAACAGGTGTAACCACCATAACTAACTTTATAACTACTTCTAACCGAATAACTAACTTCTGTAACCGCCAATAACTACCTTTCGGTTACTAACTATCTATCGAACGAGTTCAGCCCTTAAGCTTTGCGTTTATTACTTTGTCCAACAAGACTTATGCAATTAACGTCCAACAATTCCCCCCTAATTGTTTAAGTCTTGTTCTTCGAGTTCTCCTCTTGTTCTTCTCGGTTGTCTCTTCCATGTTGCCTTCCAAACTAACACCAAATCACTTGCAGTCCTGCTTTTCTTCCTTGGAGTTCCATCTAGTGCATCCCCTACTTCAACACTTATCTTTGCAAAAGCCTGTGGTTCCTTTATCCAAGCAGTCCCTCTGCTATTCCCGACCACATCTTCTCCTGGCCTTTCCTGCTTCGATCTCTGTGCTCCCTCGTAGCATATCTTCACCATCCCTATGTACCCCTTTTCGCTTTCCTTGACCGCTTCTTCATCCGTTTGTGTTAGCCTAAGTAACAACCCACAGAAGTCTTTTCTCGCTAGCCTCTTCTTTCCGGTACCACGCTATCCTTTAATGCGTCAAAACGTTTTCCTTTTCTTCCTTTGTGCCGCGTTCCAGCAGTCCCACAAAGTTCTTCTACAACGTTGTCTTTTCCTTCCCTTCGTTGTTGCGTTATGCAGTCCCAACAAAGTCTTCACCGTATTCCTTGGCCAGCGTACCCTTGGTGTCTTTTGATCTTTCTGATCAAAGTTGAATCAACTTCTTGTAATCTTGCAAACCTTCGCTCTTGATTGGTTTTTCCCAGGTTTTGAACCTTTGGCTCTGATACCAATGTTCACAGGTCTGATGTATGGTTTCCAGGATCGATATATTAACAAGATTGACAGGAATTGATTCTAATATTATCAACATAATAACGGTACATTGTTAACATGAGACACACTAAAAACATTACATGTACATCGTATATATAGCCACCGAACCATCGTGACTTTTCATGAACAGGTGTAACCACCATAACTAACTTTATAACTACTTCTAACCGAATAACTAACTTCTGTAACCGCCAATAACTACCTTTCGGTTACTAACTATCTATCTAACGAGTTCAGCCCTTAAGCTTTGCGTTTATTACTTTGTCCAACAAGACTTATGCAATTAACGTCCAACAATTCCCCCCTAATTGTTTAAGTCTTGTTCTTCGAGTTCTCCTCTTGTTCTTCTCGGTTGTCTCTTCCATGTTGCCTTCCAAACTAACACCAAATCTCTTGCAGTCCTGCTTTTCTTCCTTGGAGTTCCATCTAGTGCATCCCCTACTTCAACACTTATCTTTGCAAAAGCCTGTGGTTCCTTTATCCAAGCAGTCCCTCTGCTATTCCCGACCACATCTTCTCCTGGCCTTTCCTGCTTCGATCTCTGTGCTCCCTCGTAGCATATCTTCACCATCCCTATGTACTCCTTTTCGCTTTCCTTGACCGCTTCTTCATCCGTTTGTGTTAGCCTAAGTAACAACCCACAGAAGTCTTTTCTCGCTAGCCTCTTCTTTCCGGTACCACGCTATCCTTTCAAGCGTCAAAACGTTTTCCTTTTCTTCCTTTGTGCCGCGTTCCAGCAGTCCCACAAAGTTCTTCTACAACGTTGTCTTTTCCTTCCCTTCGTTGTTGCGTTATGCAGTCCCAACAAAGTCTTCACCGTATTCCTTGGCCAGCGTACCCTTGGTGTCTTTTGATCTTTCTGATCAAAGTTGAATCAACTTCTTGTAATCTTGCAAACCTTCGCTCTTGATTGGTTTTTCCCAGGTTTTGAACCTTTGGCTCTGATGCCACTGTAGAATCGTTGCACGCACAGGTCTTGGCACAATCAACAAGCACAAGATTGACAAGAATTGATTCATTATTTACTAACAACATAATCTGTTATATTGTTGTATGAGACACACTAAAAACATTACATGTACATCGTATATATAGCCACCGAACCATCGTGACTTTTCATGAACAGGTGTAACCACCATAACTAACTTTATAACTACTTCTAACCGAATAACTAACTTCTGTAACCGCCAATAACTACCTTTCGGTTACTAACTATCTATCTAACGAGTTCAGCCCTTAAGCTTTGCGTTTATTACTTTGTCCAACAAGACTTATGCAATTAACGTCCAACAATTCCCCCCTAATTGTTTAAGTCTTGTTCTTCGAGTTCTCCTCTTGTTCTTCTCGGTTGTCTCTTCCATGTTGCCTTCCAAACTAACACCAAATCTCTTGCAGTCCTGCTTTTCTTCCTTGGAGTTCCATCTAGTGCATCCCCTACTTCAACACTTATCTTTGCAAAAGCCTGTGGTTCCTTTATCCAAGCAGTCCCTCTGCTATTCCCGACCACATCTTCTCCTGGCCTTTCCTGCTTCGATCTCTGTGCTCCCTCGTAGCATATCTTCACCATCCCTATGTACTCCTTTTCGCTTTCCTTGACCGCTTCTTCATCCGTTTGTGTTAGCCTAAGTAACAACCCACAGAAGTCTTTTCTCGCTAGCCTCTTCTTTCCGGTACCACGCTATCCTTTCAAGCGTCAAAACGTTTTCCTTTTCTTCCTTTGTGCCGCGTTCCAGCAGTCCCACAAAGTTCTTCTACAACGTTGTCTTTTCCTTCCCTTCGTTGTTGCGTTATGCAGTCCCAACAAAGTCTTCACCGTATTCCTTGGCCAGCGTACCCTTGGTGTCTTTTGATCTTTCTGATCAAAGTTGAATCAACTTCTTGTAATCTTGCAAACCTTCGCTCTTGATTGGTTTTTCCCAGGTTTTGAACCTTTGGCTCTGATGCCACTGTAGAATCGTTGCACAATTTGTTTACAGAATCCTACCATATATATACTTGCTGAATCGACACTTTTCATAGGGTTGTGATGGTTCTGATAAACCAACAAACATGTCCCTCTATCAAAAGTATACGACACATCTTTTCTTCCTATAACTGCCATCGTATTTTCCTATCTATTGGGTTTGTTGGGTCTGCTGGCCCAAACCACTAAAAACACAGACTTCTAATCTAAATTACATAATACATACATAAACTATTCTAATTACAACTTATAACACTTGACTTCTAACTTTAACTATTTTAACTATTGTTTTGTCATTATATTTCCAACACTAATTCGGCAGATAACACAAGTGAGTTATCTTTGATATAAGCAATACGAACCTGCATCTTCCTTGTTATCCTAGACCCTTTCCAACAATGCACTTCGAGCACAGTCAGCGGCCATGCGGTATCCTGAAAGTTGAAAAAAACAATAAAAGACATACACGTAAAAGTCAAGTAAAAGCTTGAAATCGATAACAGACATCAAACAGACACACGACAATTAAATGTTGGTTTATCACCCGCCTTAGGAAGATAAGCGAAACCCATTGTTATTATTTGACAGCAAACTGTACAATAATAAAGGCCGGATAAATTCATAATCATATAAATATTTAGAGGATGCTGATATAAAAAAGGTAAGTTGATAGTTTCCGGAAGCTGTGAACATAATTTATGAAGAAAAAACCGACACATGGTGCAAGCATATGTAGAGTCACCAATTAATAGAGGTCCCTGACATAAATCACACACAACAACAACTCCTTTCAAGTTCTCCTCATCACCACCTTTAATGGTACTTAGAATCGTCTCCCAATCGACGAGCTTCAGTAGATGCTTCTGGTGACCAAAATGATAAACCTCTTCCATTCTCTCCTTCTTTTACAAGTTAAAACCAGGAGTTAAATATTGGAAAACTTTGGCACATATAAAATCTTTTGTTACTTGAATTTAACAAGAAAACAGATTTACAGAATAACCAACTTTTGTTAGTTTGACATTAAGAAAATGAAAAATGAAACTCCCAATAAAATTTGAGAGCTATATGTTAAAAGAATAGAGTATATTTGTTGTTTTCTAAATTACAAGCTTCAGTGTTGGTTATATAAGCTTTTTCAAGAACATTCTTTTCTCAAATTAGAAGTTTGCATCTCACTTTTGAAAATATATTCTATATTCTTTTCTTAAATTAGAAGTTTGCATCTCACTTTTGATAATATATTTTGTCTGCCTTTTGTCAGTTAGAAGCTTTCCTTTTATATCACACAAAGCAAAATAATAATTGGAAGTGTTTTTAAATTATCATGTTAGGCACAGGTTTTAAAATAGAGCTGTATTACATCCACAAAAGAACCACAAAGAAACATCCACAAAATAAGATGACATTTTTTGATTGGTGGCTTTTCAAATAATTTCTCTCCTGCCTTTTGTCAGTTAGAAGCTTTCCTTTTATATCACACAAAGCAAAATAATAATTGGAAGTGTTTTTAAATTATCATGTTAGGCACAGGTTTTAAAATAACCCTTTGAGAATTTTGAACTCGAAAATGGTATATAGATTACGAAAATTAAGGTTTTGCGGGTGACTTCAATGGGTGTTCACGTATATAACTCAACTTCCATACGTACAACCGGTTGGGAGTGAATGGGTCGGGGCTTAAGTTATGACAATTTAACATGCGGATTAAAATGCAATTCGTTTACTGTTTACACATGAACTAAATTTGATTTCATTTCCTCATAGACTCATTATGTTGTATAGTTAATTGAGTAGCAAGTAATGTACACTGTTTCTTCCGGAAGTTATACCAATATTTCTCTTGTTGTAGGACAGAAATACAAGGATCTTTAAGCAACAAAAAGGACAAAAGTCCTGTTATCAATCACAATCATTTCCATCAAGCTACGAATTCTGAGGTCTGGAAAATGTCATGAAAAGGGACCTTCTCAAAAAGAGAAAGATTGTTTTTGAAGTGCAGATGGCCTATATACAAGGCATGTATAGATTGTTATAAGATTTTAGTCATAAAGGGGTTTCCTGCAGTTAAGGGAGTGTTTGGTTACGGTGGTTTGAAGGTGTTTCCTAAGGATTATTAGTCTGCAATTGATGATGCCTAAGAGTTTTAATTTCCATAAATTAATGTGAGGATGGAGCTGCATTTATTTGAGGAATAGAAGTCTTATTAGGAAATGTAGTCAATTCAAGAGTAGTGATCTTTTGGAGGATTAGTATTGCCCCTTTTGAGATGAGGCCTTTCTTAAGGATGGGAAATGTAGTCTTGATTGGATACAATGCTACACAAGGATTGGATGGTTTGTATGGAGAGGATGAGGCCTTATAAAGTTTGTAATTCCTATCTTTGAGTGTGAGGATGAAAACTACACTATGGATGAAATTACATGCTTTGAGAGGGAAATGTAGTCCTTTTCTTTTCGTGAATAGGTGATAGAATAGTGTTGTTGGTTTTTCCTTATGTTCTATTAAGAATGCTGCAGTCAGTTATGTTGCATCTTCTGGTATTTATGGCATGTCATAAGCTTCAGTTGCCTAGCAAGATTGCTTGTATATATGTGTTTTTGAATTAATATAAGTTCACCTTTTCACCGCAAAAAATCATTTCTCTTGTTGTACAGATTATATATATGAATATAACATGTGCTACTTCATTTTCTACAGATTTAGGAAACCGTGGGATCTAAATCCTATACCAGAATTGTTGTGTTCCAACTTCCAAGGTTATTTCTGAATTTGAAGAAATAGGGTATTTGACAAATTAACATGGAAATTAAGGTGTTCAATAATTGTCTCAGTGGTATCTTGTTTAGTAATACATTAGGACTCGTTCTTTCTTCTTAGATTGATTTTGGCATAAGGTATGTTGAATACGATGAATATTCATGTGTTCGAGAAGCCGATGGAGCAGTTCTTTTATGCACATTTATAGTTAAGTTGAAACCCACACATAATTTAGTCATTTCATGGACCTAAAGTTTGAAAGAACGTGATTAATCTAGCTAGTAATGGTAGATGATGCAGGGGCAGCTCAAGCCTTCTTGAGGCCTAAAGCAAAACTTAAACTAAGGCCTTTTCAATGATTTTTTATTTTATTTTGCTTAAACTTAGGTTTTCGATTCATTGTTTTAGAAGAATATCCAACTATCAAACCAAAAATACAATGAGAATCTAAAAGTTGATTAAAGATAGAAAAAAATAACATAAGAAAAAGTAAATCAAACTTTCGTTTCATGATAACCTATAAGCACGGCTGAAAACGAAGCATCACGAACAAGCCTTGTTCGTTTTCTCTAGTTCAAGTTTAAACGAACAAACGAAATAATGTGAACGGTTAAACAGATGGACACTCGTATTCATGTTTGTTTGTTGAAAATATCTTATTTTTTCCGTTTATTAAGACACTTTTTTTAAAACGACAATTTTTTTCACACCCTATATCACCTATCTCACAATATATATCATACACACAGCGAGACTTGAACCCACAACCTCTAGGTTCGTAACCAAAAAGCCTTGGATAGACACTATTCATAAGTGATTCTTTAAACGTGTAATTTGTTTACATTATTGAATAAATGTCCTTAAGATTAGCATTGAATGAACTCAATTCATTTTTTTGGAATAATAAAAATTAGACCTAGTCGTTTTTCTTAAACTCAAATAACGATTTAGTAGTATAGACCTAAAAAATAAATTAAAAGCATCAAATATCCCTTGTATTTTAGCAATTTTAGTAAATTGAGGCTTTTATATATTGAGACTAATGTTTAGCAATTTTAGTAAATGGGGGCTTTTATATATTGAGACCTCAAGATGATGCATAAGAAAATATGTGACAAGTTATATATTTATATATGGCGTTAGAAAATCGGGGCCTTAAATATTCGGGGCGGCTCAAGCTCGGTGACGTCTTATTAGCGTTACTTGACCAACCTCTGAGATGAGTCGGTGACTTGGTGTTTTAAGCTGATGTCCTCATTTTTCACTTTGTCTTCCCTTTTTAGTGTTGTTCTTAAAAGAGATCAGCGGTACGTAATAGTAGTTGTAGGCAACATATTTGTATCGTAACGTTACAGTCTCTAACCATATATGTCTCGATCTCTCTTGCACTTTATGGATGATTGATTGGTTTTTTTTAGGCGCATCTTCAAATTACGATTGTCCCTTTCAAATCTACATCTATACTATTTAGCATCATTACTTATAACTTGGTCCAGTTATGGTGACCGAGACTACATCAGATGGATCGAGGTTTCCTGTAACATGCTGTTTGAACAATATTTGCTTCAGAGGTTATGACGGTATTGATTATAGTATGTTCTTCACGTGACTTAGAGAGCTCAAGTTGTTTAAACGGAGACCAACTTTAAAAAACGTATGATGTATGATAACAATCACTTTTCTTTTCTTCGCCTTCTCAAATGTTTTCTATCAACATAGTTTATGACCGTTTTCAGATATCTAGCTATGTCGAACCACTTCGAATGGCAAATTGCATCTTAGCGCATCAAACTAAATGATCAATTAATCCGTTATATTTGAGACATGAACACTAAATCTGCATGTACGCTCCGTATTATTGTATTATACTCAGAAATACTATATGAATCCGAATTATCCTAATCATGTACGTATCTCTGCTACAATCAGTCATAGCTCGCTCTCCGTATACTGGCTCTGGAAGCTCTGTACATCATCATCACCATAACTAAATTCATATCCTATTCAGCTCTATTGTGATTTTTATCTTCTGTATTATGTATCTCGTCAGTAACACTCCTTATTTTAAGTACGCTCCGGCGCCCCCCCACCACAACCCCCCCCCCCCCCCCCCCCCTCAAAAACCTATTGTTGAATTTGCTTTATTTGCTACTGCATAATTACGTGGATATATGTTTGCGAGAAGTCCTCGATCATATTAAGAGTGCTAACAAATTAATTATAGAAAGTAGTAAGATAAGCACGTACAGAAATGATAATAGTCCAGCCATACAACACTCGTAACAGACTTCTCGTCAAATCAATCCATGATGCCTAAGAAAATATGTGACAAATTATATATTTATATATAGCGTTAGAAAACGGGGGCCTTAAATATTCGGGGGCCTAAAGCGGTGGCTTTACTAGCTTTACCCTTGAGCCACCATTGAGATGATGGTGACTTGGTGATTTAAGCTGATGTCCCATTTCAACTTATTTTCCTTTTTAGTGTTGTTTCTTAAAAGAGATCAAGGGTAACGTAATAAGTAGTTAGCAACATATTTGTTTGTAAACGTTTCCGCTTAACCATATATGTCTCGTTCTCTTTGCTTTTATGGGATGATTGATGTATTTTCGCCAACTCAAATACATTGTCACTTTCAAATCCAACATCTCTACTATTCACATCATTACTTATAACTTGGTCCAAGTTATGGTGACCCGAGAACAACATCAGATGGATCGAGGTTTCCCTGTAAATGCTTTATGAACACAATTTGATTCAGATTTCTACGGTATGCTATATATGTTCTTCAGTGACTTAGAGAGCAAGTTGTTTAAACGGGACCAACTTAAAAAACGTACTCGATATTGATCTCAATCACTATTCTTTCTTCGCCTACAAACGTACTCGATATTGGAGGTGCAATGAAATGTGGGTTATGATATTTATTGTAGATTTTTTTTTCATAATAATAATAATTTACATAGAGTTAGATTGTAAATAAGTTGCATCACTAGCTTTTAGCTTTTTTAAGATTGTAAAATTGATTCAATCAACATTCGTAGATTTAAGTATCATAACTCGTTTGACTCTGTTGACGAGCTACACCGTCTCAAGTGCAAAGAAATCGAATGTATCAAATGCGAAAGGAATAAGCACGTATTGATTTTCGATGCATGATTTCTCGTATTTTGTCACTTTGCACGCAGCGTCTTTCAAAGTGGCATGTCCCACTGTAAATCCCGACTACTCAAACGTAGAATAGGGGTGAAAACGAACCGAGTCGCTCGTGAAATGCTTGGGATCGGATCGGTAAAAAGCTCAAACGATTTGAGCCTAAACGAGCTCGAACCCGATTTCGAGCCTAAGTTTTGGCTCATTTAATAATCGAACTC
This sequence comes from Tanacetum coccineum, assembly GCA_026074375.1. Classification (NCBI taxonomy): domain Eukaryota; kingdom Viridiplantae; phylum Streptophyta; class Magnoliopsida; order Asterales; family Asteraceae; genus Tanacetum; species Tanacetum coccineum. The sequence goes on from BQNB010030889.1 coordinate 37,510, forward strand.
GAGCCCGAGCTCTATACAAAATATCGAATAGGCTTGCGAGCTTGAACAAGCCCTATAAATACATATGTATATATATTGTCTATACGTATACTTATGTATAAAAGAGCTTAAAAAGGTAAACGAGCTCAAGCTTAACTTTCGAACATGATCCGGTCGTGAACATATATATCTTTCTTCTATATTCCACGTTCATGTAAAGACTTTTTGGTAAGAACATACAAGTTTTTGGCATGCTATAACATCGAAGTTTTATTAAACTCACAAATCAAGTAATTAATCGATTATCATATAGAGAGTATCATAGTATTCGGAGAATAACATCCACATAATTTCATCGTTATTTATTGAGGTTTTATATAATTCTTTCCACTGCAAAAATATGATCAATATCGTACAATGGTGCTTTATATTCGAAGAAAATAAACTGTTTCGGAGGACGGAAAAACATATATGCTATGCCCGATAGATCAAGCACTCACTATTAAGACCGGAAATCAAGATAGATCAGAATCACATAACTTCGTTTCGGCAAGAATTGTTACGAATCCACTCTGTTTTCCATGAATATTTTGTACTACACTAACATTTAGCAGCAGAATCAAGAGATCAGGTATCACTACATGAACAGCCTCGAATCACATGCCACTATCTTAACTCGACCAACATTTTCTTGGCATTCGTCATGCTTGAAGAGAGCATCTTGAAGAACGAATGTCCACACGTTGTCACAGAATCTGTAGGTGTGCAAATGCCCCTGTTCATATTGCAAAAACAGATCAGCATCCACACAGTGATGAAACTGTATACTATCAAGCCAGAGAGGGTATATTGGCCATTTATAAATTCTTACTACAGATAGTTGAGGTTTAGATGGAGGTAGAAAAGAATGGCAGACAGCGCAAGTCAAAATGGGTTGGATTGGGTTTTTTTGGTTGACCCAAACAACTGCTTATCCATTTTTCCTATGAACGATTAATGAATTAAATGATTACAAGCAATTAAAGGGTTGTATGTATCATAAAATCATTTTGGTTGACATACAACCCACTGAACTGTTAACATTTTTCTAATTCGACCCACTTGATCTATTATCATTTTTGTCAAAATAACACAGCATCAGAATTATATTTCATGTGACCATTGTTTTCTATTAATGCACCTACCCAATGTAGCAAGCCAAGTAACACTTGTGTGAATTCACACATCACTCAAGTGAGCCAAGGATCTCTCATACACAACTTAATCTTAATAGTGGTGATAACTGGAACTCATATCGATATAAATCATTCAAATATCATTTTAGCCTACTTCAATTCTAATATAATCACAGAACGATAAGAACAAGTTTTTTGTTGTAATTACTTTTTCTTCTAGCGTCTTGCTAGAGTGCTCTTTTTAATGAAATTACCCTTCAAATAAGCTTAATAATTTCAACACTACGATCTTATTAAGGACAAGAGATAGAACCATTTACCTTGATGGACACCTTGGTCTTAACTTTAGTGTCCAGTGCCTCAGCCATTGACTGCAACCAACAAAACAAGGAGTCATAAGGAGTCATGATTCGCAGAAAAATCAACACTATGCATAGTACATATGCATGGAACTACGAAAAAGTTAATGAAGCTCAAAACACACCTTGTCGAACTGAACAAGCACTTCGATAGCATGATCAGGGCCAAGTTTCCCAGTCTCCACCATCTCATCCAAAGTGTCGGTCAAACACATTCCAATTGTTGACCGACGGTACAACTCAAATGTAGCCATTCGTCTTGTCGATGAAAGAGCTGTTGATATCCAATAATAATAGTGAGCTACCAACTGACCAAATATTTCAAACAAAGAGATACATAATATCATCACATACAAATCAAAATACAACGACTTACAAATTCAAAAGTCTTGTAGCAACTGAGTTCTCACCGATCATAAACATATTAAAACATGCATAACTTCACGGATATCATTACAAGATTGAGTGTATTAGGCAGCTCAAGACTATGTTGCTATCTGTTTACACTTTACATTTATTCACAACCACGCTATATGCCTATATATCTGAATTTTCATTAAACAAAGTGAAACTTAAAATATGAAACAAACATGAGCTCGCACATGGTTTTGCATGAGAATTTTCAACATACACAATTTATGCATAAATTCAAGGTCGTACTCAGTAAGCAAACACAAAGTAAACATGATATACACATTCTACGCTCAACTTTGGATAAAACATCAAACGAGTACATAATTTGAATGTAATACAGAAATTCGCTATAGAAAATCATATAACCAACCACCCGATGAATCTTAAATTGAATAAAAAAATGGAACTCAAAATCTGAAACAGATAGCAGGCATAACACATGATTTTACGCCTTAAATTGAATCAAACAAAATGACTCAAAATCTGAAACAAATAGCGGGCATAACACATGATTTTGCGCCTTAAATTGAATCAAACAAAATGAAACTCAAAATCTGAAACAAATAGCAGGCATGACACATGATTTTGCGCCTTAAATCGAATCAAGCAAAATGAATCTCAAAATCTGAAACAAATAGTAGGCATAACACATGATTTTGCGTGAGAATCATCAACTTACACACATACTAATGTTCAAATTAAATGTTGACACATAGCAAACACACAAATTTTTCATCATTAAATCAACCAGATTCACATAATCAACCACGAGATGAATTTAAATTGAATTAAACATTTAAACACAAAGAAACTCAAACTCTAAAACAAACATCAGTATATCGCATCAAATTGCACTAGCATCCTTAACTTCCATACAAAACCAAAGCACAAATTCAAGGTTGACAGTTGACACGCAGTATACGCTCCCAAATCATCTATTATCAAATACGAATCTAGTTTTTCATTGATGTTGTGTCACAAAATCTATGACGTGATGAACCTAAACTTGAATCACGTCATTTAGCACCAGAATCATCAACTTACACAAATTATTGCTCAAACACATGCTTCATAGTCATACACAGTATACTCACTAATTATAAGGAAACACCTAAAGCTAAAACTTACACTATTAATTTATCAATATTGAACTCAGCAAAGTTAAAAAATAACATATGACACAACAAGTCATTCATTAACTGAAGAGGTGTTTGGTCTTCAGCCAGCAATTACTGAATCGCTATTTATATCAAAACCAGCTTCTGGATGTGGTTCCTAACTTCTAGGGGGCGTTTGGCTAAACTTCTCAGAAAGATCTAACTGTGTTTTGGTGCACAACTCCTATGGTGCATTACCAGAACACACATTTTAACCTTTTAAAAAAAGACCATAATAAATGTATCTACAAAACCATTTTGACTACTAGGCCGTTTAGAGTATGTATGAGCAGGCCAGTGAGTATTCTTTCACTTTAAGCAAGCATATTGGTAGCAATGCGTAAATAAGTACGTGCATTTTTTATCAGACCTTCGACTATTATGCTCTGCAAACCAACTCCAGCCTAGTTCCACCATGTCAAAGACTGAGATCACCAGAGCATGGTATTAACATTGCTAAGCAATTTATTTGTGCTGGAACAATGAAATTATACTAAGTTGATACTTCATGAATAATGGTTATCGAGCTCATATTTGCCTCTATATGCTTGCGAGATCCTAGTACGTGGGTAATACAGAAACCAATCCGATGCATATAGTTTTTCATGTTTCGTGTTTTAGTGTGGAAAGAGATGATACCAATTTCCTACAACAATCTGCCACCAAACCTAACAACAATTTGCCATATGTTTTGTATGCTGCTTCTCGTGCTAAATTCAACATCATCAGCAGAAAAAGGTCATAAACAATTTCATGGTTTAAAAAGACGCTTGGCGCTAGTCAAGTGGTCGGACTACCTTGTAGCTAGTAATCGGCCTAGGCAGGGAGTAATCGGACTGAAAATTTTATGAATAAGTTTCTAAATTATATGTATGACATGTTGATAGCCATAGAAATGTTCACAGAGGCATAGAAATATGTTTAGAAACATTAACACAATTCTTCAAACACGTGAAACTGAGTTTTGAGTTTTGACCGAGTTAACCCCAGTTTTGACTCAGTTTTGACCGAGTTTTGACGTTCGCGGCCTTATAATCCTTGCATTACAACACTGAATAATTTTCAATCTACAGTTCATGTTTCTGGTTTCGAAAAGCTAATAATTACTTTTCTAGTAAGTGTTTGAATAACACAAATAACCATTAACCACCTCAATAAGCTTAGCCAAACACCCCCTCTTAAACCTATACTTCAATCCAAACACCATTTTTCATTTCAAATCTCATTCCCTTATTTCCAAAGCCAATCAGATACCATTTTCTAACAACCTAAAGCTTAAAACTATTAAATTCCAGTCACATTATACAATGTTTCTAAGGGGGTGTTTGTTTAAGCTTATAGGCTTACAAGCTTATACAAATTCGGCTTATAACCCATTTTTTTGGGCTTAATTTCAAGTTTATAAACTAAATCTTCTTGTGTAAGGGGGTGTTTGTTTCGGTTTATATGTGGGCTTATGAGCTTAATTGATTTCGGCTTATATTTCATAAGCTCCAAATTTTCGGCTTATTTTGAGACTTGTGGGCTTATATAAGTTAATTACAATATGATAAACTTATATAAGCCCATAAATCTCAAAATAAGCCAGAAATTTAGGGCTTATGATATATAAGCCGAAGTCAAATAAGCTCATAAACCCACATATAAGCCGAAACAAACACCCCCATAATCTCACAAACAATTCTGAAATATAAGCCAAAGCTTAAGCAAACACCCCTTAAATATATATTTGGGGCCATATGAACATGGCATACATATAAATACCCCGCCTAGGCTTATTACTAGCTGACCGCTCCCTGGCGAGTTTTACAATCATCAACAAATAAACAATGTGGCCTAAACATATAAACACATACTAGCATTTTTAACTTCAATTATGTATTGTATTAGACATACATACAACAGCAAATAACATTTATTAATGTGAAGTAAAAGAGTATAGTAGAAGATGAACATAGTGAATTATACCTTTGATGAAATTAGGGTTTGTTTATGGTTTTTGGGGAAATATGGAGAACAATGAAGGTTGTTTGTGTTGTTGGTTTATGGTAGTCAGTGGTGAGTGAGGCGACTCGTACGGAAATGAGTGCGAAAGTTGACGGGAACGGGTTTGCTTTGTAATCAGAGAAGAAAGAGACCTAATTTGTTGTGGACATTTAAATGTGAGTTTGTCTTAATTATATCTACTACTTTATAAAGCATTTAGGATATCTAATTTTAAAACTCTTAAAATTTTTAAAGGATCAAAACATTTCTTGTTATGGAAGAATTTCAAAACTTGATCAATACTTGTAACCGTCGTATTAATGATCAAATAAATGATTTAATGATAAATAAATGAGTAACCACCATATCAATACATGTAACATAAAACTTAAAAATGTATTAATATACATTAAAATGTTGGTTATGAAATCTTAATGTAAAAAAAACTCATTGTTTATGAAAGGATCAAAAAGCTACAACATAAACTAATCATACATCACGCACAATAGATTCAGTCATTCAAGGTTCTTTTGGTCCTTGAACCTCGCCGAAAGATTTAATTATACGAGAACTCGTCACCGCAACACTCAGGTACTGGTCTATTTTAACTTATGTTTCAAATATGCTACTTATGTGTTCCTTTCTGTCGTTTGGATCTTATGTTTATTTGGATATGAAATCATTTGCATTGTTATTGCTTAAAGTTATTTTAATTTAAATTATCATTCATTTGTATAGTTGTTGTTAAAAAAACGTTTAACCGGTTTAACGAATAACAGATTTGATCCGCTGCAAAATATAGACACAAGGAACCCGTCGCGTTGTCAAGGTGAAGGGCTAACCCCGTGTGATTATATTTTTTAGACAGTTTCAAAAATTCTTAAGAGGACCAAAAAAACGCATTTCTTGTTTGAGAAGTTATAAAGCCTATTTAGTCAATTGCTCTGCTCCATACACATTTAATTTACACCATTTTAAGATAAATACGTTTTTTAACTTGCCTTAAATGTGTAATAATTGCCCTTTTATTAAAGTGTTTGTAGACTCCTGGTCAAAAAAGGAGTTTATGAGCCATGAATCGCGGCCAAATTTATCTCATTAACCTGACTTCCATTAATTTTTTAGTGGTGTGCATGTCCGATTAATCATGGTGACTGGTTAAGTTAATGTTATATCGCTCTATTTAATTAGTATGTATCTCTACTGCTTTTTATAAGAAATTGTTTATTTGTGAATTCTATATATTACAGGATTGACAATTGGATTATCCATCTTTAAAATTTTAATTTAAAATTATAACTTCAAATTGTTCTCATGACTATAGCGTGTTATATCATTCGACAAGTCAAATCATTCATCTGATCGTTAACGTATGATAATATATTTTTTTATAACACTATTAGGTTCTTGATTATTATTATTCGTTTATTTTGTATTGTTAACGAGTTATTCTTTTTCTATGTCTATTACCTTTCATTTTGAATTGATCCGGTTATCTTTAATTTATGTCTTTAACTACTTATGCTATCTCTTTACTTTGAAACCTCTATGTCTATATGGATGTGAATAGTTGCATCGGAATGGTTATAGTTATTATTAATTAAAAGTTGACATGTTTCGCGTAAAGTTATGCTGAAAAAACATTTATAAATGACAACGTTTCTCGTCAGACAGATATTAGTTTCATCGGGTACCTGCCGCCGCATTGCGTGAGTACCCGGTTAATTACGTGTAATAATTGATAATTGTTAAAGTAAGTAAAGGGAAGAAGACATGCAATGTCTTTTATGGAGTTACATATAATTGCAAGTTGCTATGTATTAGGGGTGAGAAAAAAACCGAATAAATCAAAACCGAAATCAAACTGAACCGAAAACAACCGAACCGAACTAATAAGCGAAACGAATTGGCCAAAATCAAACCGAATCAAACTACGAATTCGGTTCTCGGGTTGGATATGGGTTTGACAGCCTGAACCGAAAACCAAATTAATATAAATATATATATTTTTTATATATTTATACTAGATGTCAAATGGGCACGCCTCGTATCTTGGGCGGCTAGTTTTAAGAATTTTTTTTGAATTAAATAGATGATGGAAATTATATAATTAAGAAAAAGTGATAGCAATTTTGTTTCGTACATATAGATGTGCATCTAAAATTGTACTTAAATAAGTCATTGGTTCAAATTAATAAACTCAAAATATGTTGGAATAATATATATTTGGTATATATATATTGTCTTACTGAACTAAACCGAGCACTCCCACCCCACTCGTAACTCTAACATTCATGGTTAGTCTCATTCGGCAATCGCTAATTTTTTAACCATGTTCATGCCGCATTATATATTTCAATAACCATTAACTCAGTAGAAGAGGCTTACTATAAATTAAAGAGTTACAACGTATAAATACTTGTTCCACTTTAAATTTTAATAGACGTGTTTCTCACGATACCTTTCATTGGTAGATAAAAACACGATAAGAATAGCTATGAAAGAGCAAAACATATTCAACATGAGCTTCACACATTTTACTTAAACACATGGAGAACACAAAGTTTCTTCTATTGAATTTGCAACAGAGAGTTGTATGGTGGGTCTCCAAATCTTAACTTTGAAAAAGGCACTCTAAATGAGAGTTGCAAGACAATTGATTCACAGTTAAATGGGTAAATTTAAACATAAAATGGCAACTTTAATTCAAGAACCTTTACAGTGGAGATTGGTAGATTGGATGTTATGCACATTAACAAACAAATAGCTTATAGCTTGGTAAGCATATTAACATAACCATAAGTGATGGTATATAAACGTTATTTTTTTTTTGAACGGCAATTTTATTCAAGGAAAACTAGCAAGGAGCTAGATTAAAAAGAAATAAGATAAGGATTTTTGAGCCAATCGTTCCAAGCAAACGAGGCTTTACATCTAGACTTACACCAGTAAAAAGAACTAGAGATAACATTGTCAAAAATAACCGCATTCATGGGAATCTTATCATCAAAGAGAAGCTTATTACGATAATTCCACACATACCACCATAACGAGTACCAAATACCCTCGAACATATGTTTGAGCTTAGTATCCATGCGACAAGACACAATCCACGTTTTCCAATCTTCATACGAGTTCACCTCTTCAAAGTTAATGTTCCACCATCGGGCAATCTTTCTGCCTATCTCACGAACCATATTACATTTAAAAAATAAATGATCCGAAGTCTTAGCACCGTGATCACATATGGGGCGAGAAATGGATTGAATATCAATACCTCTTCGAGAGATGTTAATCCGAGTAGGAAGGGCATCACTCCTGATCTTCCAAGCTAGAATATTAACTTTAATAGGAACACACTTCACCCACCTAGTCATGTCACTGGTTTTTGGGAGTCGAACTCCGTCAATCAACTTTCGAGTAGACACCACCGTAAATTTACCCGAATTCTCCAAGCTCCACACCCACATGTCATACATCGGAACAAGATTAATAGACCTTACAATCTCTGACAAAATATTGAGTTGCTCCTCCTCAATACCCTCCCTAACAGTACGACGAAATGAGCACTCCAGATTCAAATCGTTCAGCTTAGAGCTTACAGTTACTTCCTTCTCAGTCTCCAGCCATACAGACGAGGCAAAATGTTTTTAAGGATACCACCCTCGTACTAGTTATCAAGCCAAAACTTGATTATGTCCCCATTACCCAATCTATGTTTCAAAAACTCAAAAATATCCACCCCTTTTATCTGCAACACCCGAATTTCATTCACAATGGAAAGCCAACATGAACGACCTCCCATCTTAAACTCCGAATATAGATTTCCGTTAACTCTATGAATAGCAGTAATAACCTTTGTCCATAGAGACTCTTTTTGAGTTAAAAATTTCCATACCCACTTTAGTATCAAACCTCTATTTAACGCATATAAACTAGACACTCCAAGGCCTCCATGTTTTTTATCCGCCAGAACACTATTCCACTTCACCCACGTAGCCTTATTACTACCCACATCATGACCATTAAAAAACTGTCCACGTATAGATTCCAAAACCTGGAGAACCTTCGACGGGACCCTGAAAATTAACATATGAAATATAGGTATAGACCCTAATTTGTTCGCTCCAAAGTTTATCCCACATGAAAATTGTAAAGTCATTTACCGTAAACTACAATTTCGAAAGGGGTTTGATAAGCCTTGACTTGACCTCCTTGTAATCTTCAACCTGAAGCCAATGACATTATGACTTAGAACTCTAACATGGTAGAGATTCATAACCATTACACCCATATCATGGTGTCTTAATTACATGTCGAACTTAAAAGGAATAATGAAAAAACGATAAAAATATTATAATCCATGATTATAGAGTAGTACCAAGATTAATATAAATGTTCATTTGTCTAAAAACATCGTCGTTATATTAAATTTTCGGCACATGTACCCCTACAGGCAGAGGGGGAAAACATTAGACAAAAGAAGCATAACATATAGTTGTCTGACACGATAAGCCAATCCATATGTACATGTAAAATTCTGTTTTGATCATCATTAAGAGTCAGGATTCCTTATTAGTATTGATCACTTCCCGTGCAAATTTGAAATAAACTAAAGTGCACTTTTTGAAACAAAAAATAAATGGAAATTTAGAGTCGACACTACACACTCCAACCCGTTTTCACATGTTACCCAATCCAGCCATTTTCCTAGCAATAAAAATGTTGAGAGTACTTGCCCACAATCCTTACATGAATTTCAACCAAGTAGCAGATGAGATTATAAGTATTGCTTTACCTTTGACTGGAACAGAAATCAAGGGAGGTGAGTGGAAAGCCCAAGAGAAGGTGCCTACTACATTGAGAGACCTCCATCTTCTTCGTTGTTACTACACATACATCACCGTCTTTACTTCCCTCTGTATAACATTAATATATTGCATTAGACTTATGTAAAATAAGAAAAGACTCTAATCTACACACACATAACCTGCAATTATTGAATCTACCATATGTATTTTCAGCCATGGAAATGAACTTGATTCATAATAGGTAGGAAATTGAAGATCATGTCATATTCATTTCTTTAATCCCCGGCAAAACTAATTTAGCTTTGAATCAACATATATATAAAAAAAACATAAAAGCAGTAAATACGACCATGCACAAAAAACTTAGATACACACCCACGACATATGTAACTCAGAGTTATTTAAATGAACTCATTATATTCTGTATGATGTAAACCACATTTTAAGTGAAGTAAGAGTTATAAGAGCCATTGAATACGGGTACAATATTTTGTAAAATCATATCTTATTGTTGCCAACACTTGCGAGAAATGGCCATATCACAGACCCCTTTTTTCTTAGCCTTTAAATACTTCATAATAATTTGTAGATAGGTACCATTTTCATGTGGGCAATTCTATCTAAGGTGTAAAGCAAGGTGTGCATACGGCTAATAAAAAATTAAATTAAACCAGTAATAACATCATCCAAAACTAATTCTCTCTAAATAATGAATAATACACTTTATCTTGTTCTCCTGTTTTTCGGTGGATTTGTCACGTAGGCTCCTGATGACATTTAAAACGTGTGTAAACATCAGCACACAATCGAAAAACACATAATGTTGGGTCATACATATGTATCAACATTGAAATTGTTTAAGAGAAAATGATAAAAACACATACGCATGTTTGACATATGAAAATTTCATGTAAGCTTATGCACCATAGTGTATGATTTGTATACCTGATTTAGTAAAACTATGCCAGCTTCCTGAAACTTCAATAGGCGAAGGCGGGCTTGAAATCCATCCCTAGCAACCACACAAGTAGCCGAGTTAACATTAATAAAAGACGCAACAACAAATCAGCCATAGCTGGAAGTACCTCTCCAAACCATTTATTAACTTTTTCACGCGCATCAACTGTTCACAAACTATGCACGCTCGTAAATGTCAAGTGACTGATCTATTTACATATTTCAAGATGCATATTATTTGAATTTTTAGGGGGTGTCTCAATGCTTTTCAAAACTGCTTATGCTTTCTATAACCAAAAACCGCAACCGAAAACCCAAAAGGTTCTTAACTGTATTAATATTCACCAAATGATTCAAAATCCTCAAAAGTTAACTGTTTAATTAATTCTATATACTTTTTCTTGTTAAAAAATACATACATTGTCGTATAGTTGTATGGCTAAAGAGGAGCAATATTTTCTGGATTTGTTTAGAAACCAACATCAATTCAAACTGTGAACTAATTTGAATTGATTTTAACCATAAAACCTAACTTCAAGAAAGAATCAGAGTTATTGAAATCCCCAAAATCAATAAATTTGTAAACCCCAATAAAACCATAATTTTATAAAATTAAACACAAAGAAAAATCAAAAAAATAATCTTATCGAATCAAATATCCAATATCACGATCAAGCATGCGTTTCCATTTTTTTGTGGGTTTTCTGAATCATTCAAACTTTTGAGATTTAAAACGGATGGTTTGTGTTGATGTTTTTTTATTAGGGTTTATTAATTTGTGGGTTTTGTGGTTGCTTTAATAGATTTGTGGTTTGAGTTATATCTTCATTCGTTGTTTGTTCTTGCTTCAATGGATTTGTGGTTTGAGTTACATATTCAATCAATTTGTGTGTTTTTTGTTCATGGATCTGATTTTGAATAAAGATATTTCATTAGGTTATCGCTCGAATGAATGTCTTTTGATCGGTTTTTCTTTTGACATTTAATGCTGTAAAACAAAGTCTAATGTGAGCCGTTGATTAAATTTGATTTTACACGTGTCATTGTTACAGAATTTTGGAGTCAAGATTAGTTTTTCAAAAGCATGTTTTATATAGGTAGTAGATATATAAAAAGATCAATAAAATTTTATCTTAATATAAAAAAATACTTTTTATGCTTGAAATATTTTTTTTGCTAAATATCTATGTATTTTTTTAAATAAATGGTGTAATTCGGTCGTTCGGGTGAACCCGAAACCGAACCGAATTCAAATTCGGTATTCACTTCGGTTGAATTATAGTTCGGTTCAGTTCAGTTTTTGGGTTGACCCAAAAAAAAATTAATCGAACTAACCGAATAACCTGATAACCGAACCAATCAACACCCCTACTATGTATGACCCCCCCCCCCTCCCCCCCCTACCCCCCCCGCCCCCCCTCCCCCCCCTCCCCCCCCCCCCCCCCCCCGCCCCCCCCCCGCCCCCCCCCCCCTCGCCAACAATCAAACAACCCCTATATCTATGATTATATAATATAATATATAGATGTATAGTATTTATTATATATTATATATATATATTGGCATTTTCTTTGCAGAATTATTTTTTTGTACAGAACCTACAGAACCAGTCTTTTTACTCTTATTAATGCATGATGATATTTTTGTAAATAACTGTTATTTATTTTTAAAAAAAGAAAATAAATTAAGGGGCACTATGGGAATTTCGAATTTAAAATTTCTCCATAAACTGTCCTATCTTTTTAGGATTTATTCAGTTAATTTCATTGTTTTATACGTATATCCCACCTCTCTCTCACATTTCTCTATCAACCCTAATTCACATGTCTCAGCCACAAACACAATCTCCAGCAACCAAAAAAATACCATTGTAGATCCACGAAGATCTCATATAAAGTGACGAAAATCATTGTAGATCTAAGAAAACCATTCTCAGCGATGATTCGTGTATGATTCTAGATCAAAAAAACCATTCGAAAATCATTGTAGATCCAAGAAAATCTTTCAATGAAGATTTATGAAAGATTATTCCTATAGAAGATGGCAGTTATCTTATTAAAAAGACGTCATGGATTGTCCATGACGGAAGGAATAATACAGCGTGTACCGAGGTATGCCACATATATAAATTTGGTGAAAGCAAGTTTAGTTGTTCAGTGGTGATTTTCATAAAGTCAAATTACCAGATAAGGATGGGTAGGCTTATGACACCAGTAGTTGCACTTGTTAAGAACATTTATGTGTTAATTACTTAATTCTGATGTGACGTTTTAAATGTTACTTATGATTCATTTTTTTTTCCTTTTGTTTTTGTGAATTAGGTGGTAAGAGAGAATCAAGTGGTGGTGGTTGTAGGCGAAACTGGTTCTGGAAAGACAACACAATTGCCTCAGGTAACATCCTGACCATAAGTACTATGTTTGTTTTGTTGCATCTTATTTTGATGTGTAACATTTTGGAATATATTATTTTTGCAGTATTTACATCAAGATGGGTATACGACAAATGGAATAGTTGGTTGCACTCAACCAAGACGTGTGGCGCAATGAGTGTTGCCAAAAGAGTTAGTGAAGAGATGGAAACTCAACTTGGTGATCTGGTTGGTTATGCTATTCGTTTTGAGATGGAAACATATATGTTTTCGTAAAACGTGCACATATGTTTTAATGAATTTGACGAGAGAGCGAAACGTGCACATATATGTTCTTGGAAGGCGTGCATATATGTTCTTCGAAGACGTGCATATATGTTCTCATGAATTTAATGAGAAAGTGAAAAGGATACACATGTTTTTTTATACATGTTTTTTTTATTGTGTGCATATTTAATTATTTGTATTTAACAAAATACTTGTACATGAATAGTATTTGAATTTATATCAAGTTTTGTGTATACTATTTTAAATTTTTAGATGTTACATATATATATTTAAACTTTGATCATAAATTTAGAAGATCAAAGAATGTACAAAAAAAACATATGTGCAATCATCATTTTAAGAAAGACAAGTTTGACGTTTAAATAATTATATGCAAAACATTGCAAATTTTTAATATTTAAAAGAACATGTATGCACTTGATTTTTCTAAAAACATGTTTGTTGAAAAAAAAATTAATTTCGAAAATTAGGCTTAGAAAAGCATTTTTAATTAAAAAATCAAAAAAAGATAAAAATACATTTTACTATTATACCCTTTTGAATTAAATAAAGATATTTAATAATGCTAAATTTTTATTGGTTGAAAATGGTTTCGTAGGTTCTGTACAAAAAAGTTGTTCTGCAAAGAATGGTTATATATATATCTCGTTTAGTTATGTTGTAGTAGTCGTGGACGAATTTAAGTTTGGGCTGAGCACATGGACTAAATAAAGCCCGATCCAGAAAAACATCATTTTTGTCGCCATCCATGATGGTTTTTAGTATATACGAGAAAGAATTGTGCCCGCGCGTTGCGGCGGGGTTATTTTTATTTGCTTTTCGAAAATAATTGATAGTTGAATCATCAAGCAGTGGTAAATGAAGATGTACTTAATTCATGGTAAGATTCTTGACAAACGTTAAGATGTCAATCTAATAATAAAAATGTAAATAGAAACTTTTTGCATTAAGTTTTTTTAAATAAACTTTAGGCTATTTTTTAATTATTATGTAGGTTAAGAGTGTGTTTTCTAAAAACATATATTAAACTTTAACATTTTTTTATAAAATCGTATGCACGTCTGAAACATATCAATATTGGGCTCGTTTTTTTCGTAATCCATATGCCTTTATGTCGGCATATTTTTCATTTGAAAAATCGCTAAATATTTGTTAGATATTTGATAAATAAATTTTGTTATATAAAAAAGTCGTAAATAGTAGACACTTGAGGGGCTCTTTTGTAAAAGAAAAAATTATTGTGTAGGTTAAGAGTGTGTTTTCTAAAAACATATATTAAACTTCAACATTTTTTTTATAAAATCGTAGCCACGTCTGAAACATATCAATATAGGGCTCGTTTTGTTCGTAATCCAAATGCCTTTATGTCGGTATATTTTTTAAATTAAAAATCGCTAAATATTTGATAAATAAATTTTGTTATATAGAAAAGTCGTAAATAGTAGAAACTTGAGAGGCTCTTTTGTAAAAGAAAATTTTGTAATTATAAATATAAACAATCAGCAGGAACTCCATTTGCAAAACGGAGCCCCGACCCGACCCGTCACCCAGCCCACAACCCGGCCTAAAACCGGCCCAAAATCCAGCCTATATTCCGGCCCAGCCCATTTAGCATAAATTTTACGAAACACCCCCACACTATGACACAAATTACAAAAACTACCCTCACTTTAAAATAATTACGAAATTCCCCCTCTCCCACTAACGGCTGTTAATTAACGACAGTTATTTTTTTTTAACAACTTATGAAAATTGTCCTTGGGGCCAGTCATTACTTAATGAACGTTAAGTAACGACCGTCCTCACTTTAAAAAAATAAAAAAAATTCCCCCTCCCCCACTAACGACAGTTAAGTAATGATCGTTATTTTTTTTCTAGCAATTAACTTTTTTTAACAACTTACGAAAATAGTCCTTGGAGTCGGTCGTTACATAACGAACGTTAAGTAACGACCGTTTGTCCTTTGCGCCCCGCGGCGAAGCGCGGGTAACCCAACTCGTTATTTTTATGCTGTAAGTTGGAAGTAGCAAAAAGAGAAAAAAAAAAGAAAAAAAAAATAAAGAGGTAACACTGGGTTATCGAAAGGCTGAAGCAAAAGAGGGCCCGAGTTCAAAACGAAATTAAGAGTGTATATACAGGCTGAAGAAAGAACATGGGCTAAAAGTGAGCCCAAGCTAAAAACGACATGGGAGTGTGTCGTATTTGTAATGATCTTTAGTGTATTTGTAATTATCTTTAGTATATCTCTACTACTTTATAAAGCATTTAGCCAATTTTTTAAAAATAGAATTAAGTAAAAAACATTTCTTTTTTAGGAAAGTTTATAATGTATATTCAATATTAAGGTCAATGTAACTGATTATTAAATGTTTATTTTGTAACAGTCCATTTAAGTGTATTAATGTAGTCCATTTGTAATAGTCTATTTAAGTGTATTAATGTATTTCATTTGTAACGGTCCATCCATTTAAACCCACTATGAAGCAATATTTAAGTATATTAAGTGTAAATCATAAACCTAAGGAGTATAAAAACCTAACACGAATAAAATTACTCCATCATTATTTTTCATCTCTCTATGTTTTCTCTCTCTAAAAAGCACAAACACCTCTCACTCTCTCTTTTAAAACCACCAAATCCCGCTGCCACACATATGAAATTTCGCCTCCACCATCATTTAGTTCTGCCGCCACCTTTGCCAACATCATGTGCTGTCACAACGACCAGTTTACATTGTTTAGGTGGGTTTGGCTGGTTGTTTTGAAGTAGGTGGTTTGGCCGGTACTTTTAGTGTTTGTGGTTTTGATTGTGGTGGTTAGTGATTGAGATCAAATAGAAACTGGTTTTTGGTCTATGTCATGGTGGTTTCGTGGTTTCGTTTTCGGGTCTTAGCCGGATCTTGGTATGTAGTTTTAGCCTTAAACCGTTGTTGTGAAAATGTTGTGGCGGAAGGCTTTCTTTGTTTTGTGTTAGATATAATTCCTTGTAAAAATTTGGACTTAAAGATTGTTTCATGTCGTGATGAAAATCATATTTTATGATGGGAGATGAAAGTATATATAATTGTGGCGTGTAAAACGAGTTTTTAAGGTTTGTAAACTTGTTTTTTATATTTTTGTTAGTTTTTGTATTTGTATGTTTTTTATATTGTTTTGAATTTTTGTTAGTTGATGGGTTATCTTTACTTCTCTACTATCTTATAAAAGATTTAGGACATTCCTAAAATGGAAGTCTTAAAAAAATTAAGAACAAAAAATATTTCTTTAAAAGGAAATTAACAAACTATTAGTCAATATTGTATTATTGTTCATCCCAACTTAAATTAAAGTGTCTTCATGCATTTCATTTCGTAACAGGCTTATTTTGTAATTGTCCCTTTAAGTTCATTCATGTGATCTATTTGTAATGGTTCATTAAACATCATTTAAGTGTCAATAAGTATCTATTCTAAACTTCTAAACTATATT
>BQNB010030890.1:1750-54472 GCA_026074375.1 Tanacetum coccineum
AATGTTACAAAGATGTATGCATGCTTCCTTGAACATAATTTTTGATACACTTACCCTTACTAATTAAGTCATTTGCTACCTAATATGGGAGAATACTTGCATATTGTTTTTTACACTGCTTGAGAAGTTGGTGAATCACAAATCCCAAGGTGTTTTATTCACTAAGCGTGAGACCTAGTGTAATTTATTACATGTTCTCAATTGGACAACCTTAAATCGTGTTAAGCTGGTAAGACCTTAACTCGAGGCATATGATGGGGCGAAACATGCCAACTTGACAATGTTATTCTAGATAATCTTGCCTTGATCTTGACATTATAATTCTGGATTATCATGCCTTGAGCCCCATACGTACTAAGAGTTGCACATGTAGGAAATCATCAACCGTTGATTACCTTTTGAGTTCATCATTGCTAGCAGATCAACTGATGTGATGGTAGAAATTTCAAGTTGGATCTTAGACTCTTGTTATAATTAATTGTTTATTTATATAAACATGGGTAGTTAATTTTTTAAGAGATTAAATTGTCAAAAATACTAATATTGGACTTTGCAAGTTCTTTTAATGTATTAATGCAACATATACCATAAACAATGGTTTGTTCTTTACTTGTGAAAGATAAACCGTGTCTATTTTCATTGGAAAATAAGACTAATTCCTATTCTTTTTACTTGCGAAAATGATAAGAAATTTGGATAACTAGAGAACCCGTGTCTATAGCTAGCAAATAAAATATCATGTTGTGAACAAGACATATTATGAGGTTTGATTGGAAGACAAATATATCACTCAAAAACTTGAAAAGGCGATAACTAGAAAACTTATGTCTATAGTTGTTTCCTTAACCCGGTAAAAGGCGCTACACACCCTTAGGGTAAAGTGGGAGAACAAAGGAGGAATTAGATGCCAATTTTTCAAGTTAATAAATAGCTTAGATGGCTAATCCATCATCTATAGAACTTGAACATACATCTTTGAATATCTAAGTACTTGCTTATTAATCCATGCGACTCACATTAGCAATAATGTATAGACATTCAAGAAATGGAAAGATGCATGAATTGCTACTTACTTCTCACTAGTGAATGAACACTCATAATGTTGTCTGATCCAGTGAGAGCAATGCATTTTATAAACGAAAATGACAAACTTGCAATGTTGTCAAATTTAGTAGGAGCTATGAGTTGTTTACCTCATAGGTGTCTTACTTTATTTCTGGCTTGGCTTGAAATAATAATTTACTTTCCAAGTGTGAAACATCTTCATTTAGTAAAGAATCAACATGTATTATCTTATTTATACAAATACTAAATACTACTAATAATACAAAGTACTACACTAGAGATAGAGTGACGCCTAGAGAGAGAGAGGCATGGGTGATGGAGAATAAAGGGAGAGGAGAGAAAGAAAGAAATATTAGTTTAGAAGAAAAAGAAATCACCAACCCTTAACCCTTCCTTAGCCATCCTTTTATAGGAAGGAAGGAAGGACTAGGAAGTAATTAAGGGTTAATATATATTACAACTTAGTCCTTCCCCATTGGCATTATTAAATCCCTACACTATTAACCTTAGATAAATGGCCATGTAATCAACACTTTTCTGTGTTTCTAACAATCTCCTCTAAGGTATTATTATAAGGCCTTACAAAAGTACAGGGATTAACAGTCTTGGGACATCCTCCAACATACTCCTCAAGCCTTCTAAGCTGCTCTATGTGCCTGAGTATCTTGTCAATCTTCTTCAGCATCTTTTTTGAACTCTTGACATCATAGTTGGTCCAGTCTCTTCCCTCCAACCTTTTGTTGCCGCTGCCCAGCTTGTTCTTTAACAACATGTCAATCAAATTTTCTTGAATCTTTACAAGTGTACCATCACAGAACTTCTTCACTTCACTTAGCTTCATGAGGGATTTCATGTTGTATTAGTTAAGATACACTACCCCCTTATGCATTGCAGTCATAGTGAATGGTATCCTTTGGTCGATTCCTTCGAAGAACATTGTGGGTTTGGTGAGGTTGAGAGTTCTTTGATATCTTTCCACTCCAAGCTGAATATCTTCTATCCTGTTCTTGATCACAGTTCTTTTGATGAACATGAGAAGAGCATTGTTGAAGTCTTTTACAAATTCCAATGGGATATGATGTAGCTTATCTTGAACCTAGAGCAAGTACATATCTTCAACATCGTTTACACTAAGTCTTGGTAGATCTGTATAGCTGAATCCATACTCTTTATCATTGGATATCCTGACTACAATTGATGCTAGAGAACCATAACCATATTTCTTTTTTGCAACTACACGAACAACTGACTTGATCCTTAAATCAGAATATACGTTTCCTTTAGTTACGGAACTCATTCCTGCTTTGAAGAAATCAATATGTCCTCTTTCCAATGGTGTATACCATTAAGAGCTTCAAAGTGTTAGTGAAAACTTCTTTGCTCCATCTTTCAGGGATCTTGTCCTCAATACCTTCTTTATAGTATCTCGCAGCATAATGCTTAGTGATAGAAGTAGTGTACTTCTCTTCTGTGCTGAGATCCAGAAGGTAAGTGTAGTCGTCATTGTAAAAGAAAGGATGTGGTTTTGTACTTTTCGACATGTGTCGTTCAAATGATCTTGGTTTAGAGACATCTCCTTTATCACTGTTCCACTGAGCTTCTGATAATACTGCTGCTTTGAGTTGACTAACATGGTATTTAAGTTCCACATCATTGTTGTACTGTACCTTTAGCCGTTCTAATCATGCGCCTTCGAGATCTGCTATCGTAAGCTCGTCCTTCTGGATCAGTTTTTTAAATTTCTTTGCTATGGCGACTGTTGATGGTCCAAGAATATGATTTTCATCCTTATCAATGTCTGATTTTAAGAATAAATCAAACCATGTCATTCTCCTTTTAGCTAACCCTGACTCTTTTGGAAACCATTCTGGTTTGGAATGTTTTTAGATAAGAATATCTGCTGGTCTAAGGGTTGCATGGCAGGTGTATCATCTTGTACTATAACCACGAGAGATATATTTTGCCTTGATGATCTAGAAGAAGGTTTACCGACATCCTTTCGACGTTTCTTCTTGTTCTTCCCCTCACGATTATTAGGAGGATCTTGATTATTGTGAGACCTTTTGTGAAAGGATGATTGTACAGATTGAGCATCGAGTGCATCTTGATCGAGAATGATGGATTCGTAAAGGGTGTCATAAAGTTTTTGATGAGTTATATGAGTGTCATTTGACTTGTTCAAGTGAATTCGGTTTAACAGATTTAACTTTAAGTCCATTTATGAGAGATCATCAGTGGAGGTGGATGATTGAGTGAAGAGATTGATTTGGTTGGTTTTCATAACTTCAAGCACAGAGGTGTTAAGACGAGGCTAAACATAATTTGCAACGGCATTTGAAATATGAGTAGGTAGAAGCTTTTATATTTCTATCAGAACTTTTCCTTGGACGACTTCTTCAAATGCTTTAGAAACATTAAAATATGTAAGAGCTTCCAGCTTCTGATCATATTCTTTGAATTTTTGTGCGACTGCCTTCTTGAAGTTGAACTTCCTCTTATTCTTTTTCACCTTTTGCATCAGCTTCTTTGCTTTGGCTTGAAGTGAGCTTGGTTGGGTATATGTTGTAGGATAAGGAATTTTATTTGCTGGTAGAGATGGTATATGATGAGCATTCTCGTCTGGAAACATTTTATACATTAAAGTTTTTGTTGCTAGAACATCTACATGTGTACCAAGTGGTACTTCGGATGCACCTGATATATAGCTTGTTAGCTCAGGATTTCCCTCTAGGTTATGCACCACTGAGGTTGTTTGAGCATCGGTATACACTGGATGGCTTATAAAATCCGTCAATTCATTTACAGGTGTTTCATCTAGCAAGGTCTGAATGAAGTCTAGCGAGGAACTTGTAACCGTCAGACCGAGGTAGGTAGAATTGGGTGTTGCAGTAGACACGTTATGCATGAACACTCCATACCTTGCAGCATCATCATCTCCATCTGGATTATCGTTGGATAAGTCTATATCAGATTCGTCAGCATCATCAGTTTCATTTGCAATTCCCTCTGGTTTGTATAAACTATAAGAGTAGAGTGTTTCATCACTATCAGTATCTAATAAGGAATAGTATTTGCTGTGAGCAGCACTCGATCCTTCTCCTGCAACTGGTTGCTTCTTTTGCCTTAAACTCTCAAGTCTGCTAGCTTTCGATCCTTTTCGTAAGTCTAACAATGACTGAACTGCTGGATCTTCAACTGTGGGACCTTTGAGTTTCTGTCCCCGCTCATTGTACATATCTGTAACAACTTCGTCAGTTTGTCTGTCAATTGTCAATTGATTCCTTAGATGTTGTTGAGAGCGCAGTTCTTGAATACTGATGGAATGTGCAAGCTCACCTACTACCGTCTCTTTAAGGATAGAAAGAGATCTTGTTTTCCTTGGTGATAACGCTCAAATTATACATATTTCTATTTGCGTTATTAGTGCTTTTATATATCTATTTTGGTTAATAATAAGAACTTTTGATACTTAATCGAGTAAACATGTCGAGGAAGAAAATGGAAGAAAACACGAAGATTTGAAGCTTAAACGAAGAAAGAACTGAAGTTAAAGATCTCCCGACACTTGTCTACCATTTTGGCCATAACTCGGTCATACGAACTCCGTTGGATGCGATTCAGGCAGCCACGCGACCGAGAAACAATTCTCTACAACTTAGACAAATGTTCTGGAGCTGAAATTTCCCCAAGTACGCCGCACTTCCAAAAATGTGCGACGTACTTTTCACAAAATACCAAGTACGGCGCACAAAATAAAATGTGCACCGCACTTTCAGTCTGATGCATTAAATTCGCGAATTTAGCCCAAAAATCATCCACATACACCCCCAACTTGGTCTCCAAGTATTCTAAACTCTATAAATACCCCCTTTGGTGCAAGGGAACTTCATTTCTCTTCACAAAACACACACACCTACATTTGAGAGGAGGAGAACTAGGTGAGGGTCTTAGGATCCAATGATCCAAACACCCCTCTACACTGCCATGCTACCACCATAAATCACCACCATAGACACGAATTCCTAGAGTTCTAACACCATATCTAGACCACATATGATCCATTTCCAAAACCTAAACATTTTTCACTTTGATTCTTAGAGGATTCACACCAAATCCTCCTAAGATCACTACCATAAACCTTGTTACCAAACACTTTATTTGGTGATATATTGTCAATTTCCAGAAGTTACTTGGTATATATCAGGGTATCTCAGTAGCATTTTGTTGTTCATTGATCATGGAACTATTAGTTTTGGGTTGGTGGTTGTAGTCGAAATATTGGTTTTGGTACTTTATTCTCATATGTGAAACATGATATGATATTTGGATGATTTTGATATGACTTATGAATATATATATATATATGATTATGAATTTGATGTTATCTTTGCTTGGATCATTGTTTATCTTTTGGTATATCATTGTAATTGAAATAGGCCGAAAGGGTTAATTTTCTTGATGTATTTTGAACCGTTTGTCTATGACGTGTCAATATCATACTTGTGAGAATTGTGCGGTAAATTGATAATCAACCTAAGTGTAATAATGTTTAAGACCCTTCTTTATGTTGATCGACTGGGTTGGGAGGAATTTATATGTATGCATATTTGATATAAACCATTCCTAATGCACTCGTGATGATGTAGTATATATGCCGAAAGGATTTTATGTTATCATTGGTAGATATGCTTGTTATTATGATTACCCGTCATATATAACTTATATGCTTTGTTTATATAAATTCTTGCTCTATCTCTATTTATTATGTTATGTAGATCATGCCTTGTTTCTTATTTGATTTACACACGTTTTGGCTAATTGATCCGTGACAATCAATTGGCTTTGTTACTTGATAAACACTCTATGAATTGCTACAAATCCTATGGAACGACCATGACTTACCTAATACTATATTACACTCGATAGGGTATACTTGCCCGAATGTTGTATTTTTAGTCAAAATCGGTATTTCTAGTTATTATAAATTTAAAGCTTGTAAACACACGCATCAAGTTTTTGGCGCCGTTGTCGGGGATTTGTTTTAGTTGTTTGCAAATTGTTTGCTTGTTCTTGTGCATCTTACGTGTGTTTCGTGTTCTAAGTCCCTTGAAATCTCTAAAAAACTGTCTTTTGTTGCTGCTGCAAATATGCCGCACTTCAGTTGAAGTGTGTCGTACTTCCCCTGTTGTCGTTTGTTATTTTGCAGGTTTATACCCAAAGTGCATCGGTTTCACACCAAAACCGCCGTACTTGTCTTGTGACCTTGTCCATCTCATGACTAATTAACTTCAAATCAAAATTTATAAACTCGTTGTACAGTTTTCCTGAAAAACTGAACCAAAAAATCATTTTTCGTCAGGAAGTACGTCGCACATACAATTTGTGCGTCGGTTTTTTTGAAAACCCAGAAAGTACGTCGCACTTTTCACAAGTACACCGCACTTTCTATAAAATTTTCACCAGCAGAATCTGATTTAAAACCAAAACCTAAACCCAAACAAAACCCCCAATTTCTAGGCTCATGTATGTGATCATTTAAAATTCCATTTTATATGATTATATGCCTCGTACAATTGTGAATATTTAGTTTATGATTCAAATGAAAAATCCAAAAAGATTTTATTTCTAAATTGTTTTTGCTTTATTTTGTTTTCTGGCATGATCTTGTTTATATAATAATTCATGCATGCTGATTGTTTATTAGTTTGTTTGATAATATTTCTTGCATGGGATCCGAAAAAAAATGTTTGAAAAAAAATTGTAGTAAGTACGCCGCACATCTTTCGAAGTGCATCGCACTTTCCACATGCATACCAAAAAATTCGATTTTATATAAAAATAAAATCAGATGCATTTATTTTTATGTTATGTTAATACTTGTTATGTATTTTATTTTATGTTTGCATCTTTGCTTGCTTGCGTACTTATAAGTATGACCATGTATATATAAAAAAAGAGTTAAAAATTATAAAACATAAAATAAAAGATTTTCTTATTTCTTTTTAATCTATTTGTTTGTATTTGTGTGTTATATGTGTTGTTAACTAATATTTGTAAAAACAATATGAAAAAAAGAAAAAAATGTTTTTTTGTCTTAATAAAACCGCCGCACATATATTGTTGTGTGGCGCATTTTTGTTAAATATTTCCCGCCATTGTATTTTAATTTTAAAAAAATAGATTCAATGTACGCCGCACTTTCTTTTAAGTGCGACGCACTTCTGGTCAGTAAAATAATAATAATAATAATAATAATAATAAAATAACATAAAACTTTCTTTTTACGTAATATAATTATTGTGTGTTTTCTTTGTGTTTGATTTATGCTTGAAAATTAAAAAACCAAAAAATATTTGTTTTAATATTTTCTTTGTAGTATAAGTTTTTGTACCATAAATAATTACTATGTGCTTGATATGTATTTGTTTTTAAACCAAAACCAAAAAAATCTAAAAATTCAAAAAGATTTTATGTGTGTTTGTTTTAGTAAATCGTGTATAAAAAAAAAATATATATATAAAATTGTTTTTGAACTTTGTGGGTATGTTCGCTGGAAACCTTCACGAGACTATAACTCGTCCACTCGGGGAACCGAAGGGTTTAAAGGCTTGTTGCATACGCTAAATGCAACCGTGTTGCCTACAAAAGTGCGCTTTAGTATTTTACGGTTTTCGTAGTTTTGTCTATTTTGCAGATTCAATAACAGGTGGAGCTTGGATTGGTGGTGATAACTTATAACTTGGGGATATGATATATTCAGAGTATTATATTATATATGGTTGAATTCACATGCTTGGCGTCCTGTTTCGCGCCATATCTTTCTGAATTCAACCGAGCACTTATGAGCCCCGGGAATCTCGTTTCTCTTATATTTATTTTTCCCGTTTATCCCACTTTTAAGTTATTTTCTGATTTCGCATACTGCTCAACTTAAGTGTGGGGGAAAATGAATTGAAAACTTAGACTCATTTTAAAGTATAAAACTTTTGTTCGCCCTGAGTAATCTAAAAAATCTAATCTTGTTTTTAATATCTTTTGTCACTTAGGTTAATATATTAGAATAAAACATAGTAAATAAATAAAGTTTAAAATCAGAGATGTGTCCTGATTGATAAAGCAGATCCGAATCGGGATCGATGATATTACTTGCGCATTTTTAGCAATCACCCAAAAAGTGTAAGGTTTAGATCTTAAGGAATTCAGGTATCCATCTTTGATACCTAAGATAATTTTTGCCTTTAGCTTTTTCTCAAGTTAAGGTTTGAATGCAATTGCAAGTGTCTCATCCGTCATCACGGCTGTGTATTTATAGTTTGTCGCCTTTTCTGGAGTATTGGTATCGGTTTAAAATTATATGAGTGTGTCGGTGATTTATTGATTCTAGAACTTGTGTTTGAAATCATTACGAGACCGCAGTAAGATCACGTTCGCGTGATATAGGTATTATTAAGTGATAAAGAGGCAACTTAGGATTAAACCAAATAGCCATTCTATTTAACATATTATTCTTTTAGCTAATTACATTGAATAGCTAACCACTTGATGACATCAAATAACGTCACTTTTATAGCATCATTTATCCCATGAAAATTACCCATTTGATATAATTATTGCATGAATTGGTACTTAATCTGTTGTGTTAGTTATTTGCAGTAACTATGGAGCAATATTAACTATTGATTGTCACTTCTTGACTATTGTTATCATTTTTCATTCATTATTTTTTATTCGAAGCTTTATCACTTAAGTCCTTTTGACATTCGAAACATGTTGATTTGCACCTCAAACTCCATCACCTAGACCTAACTTTCTTAAATTGGAAGGAAGACTACGGTGGTTAGTATCCAATATCCGGTTCTGGTAAGATCTTAGGGTATTTTAGGGAAGGTAATAAATCACACGCTGCATACTCAATCACAACATACGCCCAGATATTTCCTTTAGATATGATATGTCCGTGAAAAACATGATTGAAATTTTGAAATCGTATCATGATATTTTATAATATCAGAAAGAAAATGTATTAGAACAATCCTCTCTCTTGTTTTTGTATGCCTCGGTGGCATTTCTTTTCGTGCATACTTTTCTCTTTTTCTTTTCATGTGTTGTTCTCGTTCTTTTTGAACACTATGACATATGTTTATTTTTTTTTCAAGTATAGATTTCTCATTTCATCTCTTTCTATTTTTCTCTCACAAATATCTCTTTCTGTTTTTTCATGCATTCTATATACATATATGAAGGAAGAAAATTTTAATCATGCTAAAAATTTTAATCATTTTAAAGACAACACTCCTCTTAACATATGCGGGACGAGAAACATTTTTAAACATGAAGCTAAAAACGCCAAAAAAATATGGATATGTGAAGGTGAAATGTAAAACAATTTTCCATTTCGTTTCTTTCTGAAAAACTTTTCGTACGCAAACATATACGGACACTACCCCCTCGGAAAAATATACCATATCTTCGTTAAAACATTTATAAGGGAGTTCCTCTTTGCACTTTTGAGTCCTTTATTTCGTTAGACACTTTTCACAAAAAAATACATCGATTTGAAGACCTTTTTAAAATTGATTTTATCTTGAAAGTATCACATTTTAAAATTTAAAATCGGATTGATAACTCATCAATTGAGATCATTGATTTTAAAACATCTTGATTTATCTCTTAAGACCACATAAAGATTTTGAAAATATTTATCAATGACTCAAGTCAAAGAAGACTTCTCTTCTTTTTCAAAGATAAATGCTCTGAAACGAACATTTTCTTTTCTTTAAAGCACGGGTTGTAATCTGAGATGATTACAAGCCATCAAATGAAGCTCAGGTTTCGTACTGAATTATACGAAAGCCATCAGTTTAAGTTCGGGTTTCGTACTGAGTTATACGAAAGCCATTATATTAAGCGTGGGTTTCATACTGACACTGTATGAAAGCCATCAGTTTAAGTTCGGGTTTCATACTGAAAATGTATGAAAGCCATCATAGAAACCAAAAATCTTTTTTGAATTTTCTCTAAAGTTTTGAATAAAAGAAAATCTTTTTGTCTTTTCTAAAATTTTATAAAAGAAAATCTTTCTGAACTTTTTCTAAATTGTGTATAAAAGAAAATCTTTTTGATTTTTTTTAAAAAAATTTAGATAAAAGAAAATATTTTTTAAATATTTTTTTATATAAAAGAAAAATCTTTTTTAATTTTCTATAAAATTAAACAACAACTTTTGGTACCCAATTAAGCATGTTGCTAACGGGTTTACCATATTTGGAGAACCAAACGTAAGTTGCGTCAATTTGATGCATAGAGGTTAAATTCTAAGGAGATTCGAAACACGGTGTTTCATTTTGAAATAACTTTCTTGGAACCAACGGAGACTTAAAACTCTTCTCATTTGTCCATTTTGACTTATAAAACCTTGATGTTTCATTAGGAGTTTTAAAACTTCTCAAAGGTGTGAACACCGTTTTGAAACTCGGTGTTTCATTCGATGTGTTAATCCTTGAGAAAGACGAAAGATTGCTCATTTATTGAATCTGAAATCGGGACTTTTCCCTTTTCTCAATATTGCTTCTTTTTTTATTTTTTTTTCCCCCCCCCCCCCCCCCCCCCCCCCCCCCCCCCCCCCCCCCCCCCCCCCCCCCCCCCCCCCCCCTTTTTTCCTCCCCCTTTTTTTCTTCTTTTTTTTTTTTTTTTCTTAGGTGTATTCAGATTTTTGAAAAATTCTTCTTGAAATGAATGGAAACCTTACATCTTTCACCTTTTTCAAAACAGAATCATCTCGTTTACGCATTGAAAACATTTCACTTATTGAATACCTAAACCGTTTGAAAATGTTTTCCTTCTTTCTTTTCCAGATTTGTTTTGAACTTTTATTTTTCTCATGAGTTTGAAAAGCAAATGTTTCGGATGAATGTTGTTTCTTCCAATACTTCCTATCTTTTTGTAAAGGGAATAAGTTAGTAAATTGAGGTAAACCTTTTCAAAATCGGTTGTTGAAGATTCCACCCGTGTAAAGTCTTTTCCGAAACATGTATTTGGGAATTGATTTTGCTGTAAACTTGAGAAACAACTTTTTCTGTTTTATTCGAATCAAACAATCTTTTGCTAGTGCATCTTTCAAATCATTGTTCTCTTTATTCAAAATTTTCACAAGTGTTTCATATTTTTCTTTCCAACACATTATATGATGCTTCTCAAAATCATTGTTTTCTTTTCGCAACGAGGGTAATTTTCGAGATGCCGATAGATGGCGATTTTAATAATAGCATTCTCACTTTTCAAGATTTGCCAAAATACGTCGCATAATTTATCATTTCTTTTTGGAATGCTCCTGTTTTGACATCATCAAAATCTTTGACTCGTTGTGCTAAGACCTTTTCCATCTTTGAAAATCTATTTCTCAACACATTTTTTTCGTCATCATAAGTTTCTCCTTTATCCATATTTCTTTACAAGTTCTATATTCTTAGTTCAATGCTTGAACTTGTAATGCACGATAATCTTTGAAACGTTTGATTCATATTTTTGATCGATCATTTAAAACATTTTCTCAAGAGAATTATCATGTTTTAAAATTTTAAACTTTGCTTTCAAGTCTTTGTTTTAAAACAGCATTTGAAGCCAACAAATCATTATACTCTTTTTGCACCGAAGAAGACACTTTTTTATGATATTCATTTTTAGCCAAAAATATTCGTTTGTCTTCTTCCAAAATAATGATTTGTTGTTTCATATCTTGATATGAAATCTTAAGTTTCTCCAAAAGTTTTGAAACTTGAGATTTCATTTGTTAAATCTTTTCTAACAACTCAGATTCTTTGACACCGTACACCCTTTCAAGATTAATCAACTCAGTTTCTTTTGATTTTAGAATCTTATTTTCAGTTTGCCAAACTTTTTATTTTATCTTTTAAGCCTCTTAGTTTCTTGTAAAGCAAAATATTGTTTCATCTGAAAATCGTACATTCTAATTCAGAGTAATAGTTTACTTTTAATTGTTTGTTTTGCAAATTCATAAATCAAATCCTTTTCTGAGTTATATTGAGCGTCAAGAACTATTTCTGAATCAAACTCAGATGGTACCTCATGAATGAATATATCTCAGATTGTTCTTCCAACAATCGTATTTTCTCACACTGAGCAAAAATCAATTCATCTCTTTCTCTTAAAGTCGCTTCCAAGCTAGAGCTCACGGCTTATATAGCTCCTCAAACGATAACCGTTCAATACTTTCATTTACATTTTATGTTCCTCAAACATTGACCACTTGAAGATTTTGAACCGTTGTAAAATCAACAACTTTGGACTTGAGATGCTCATTTTCAAAATCCTTTTTAAGTAGACACTCTTTTAGCTCTTAAATTGTCGTTTGTTGAATCTTAACAGTATTATTCAGTTCAGCTTAAACTTGAAGACACTGACTACATCCTGTGTCCTAAGAGTTATCATCTTGCTTCTTTAATCTTTCTTTAGTATATTGCTCTGTCATTATGTAACTAATAAAGCGAATGTAAAAGCGATTGTTATATTTTTTGTTTTCTTTCTTAAGTTTTTCACACTTTGCTTTATAGGATTCGGGACTCGACTTATCCCAACTATTCATATACATGATAAACAAATCTGATACACTCGATTAATTAACTCTAACTCACCCAACTCGTTTAAAAAATATCACTAAAAAAATTTTAACGATCAGCCCGATAAACGCGCACAATTAATCACCACAAATAGTATCTCGCAAACGAAAATTATTTAAGCTCACATTCAAACCGCTAGGTACCAAAATTTCTATCCTCAAAAGTTTCAATCTTGGAAATAATAATTCAATCTCGAATGTATCTACTCCGCAATTATGCAAATATTAGAATCTAAAAATATTTATACTATCAAAAATTCAACGCTACACTACCTTGGCTATTTTTTCACGAGTTTTTTACCTAACTATTTTAATCCGTTAGTTCAAAAAATAATCGCAAAATTAAAACCAAAATTTTAATCACATTGGTTATTCAAACCCGCCCGCCAATTAAAAATCGTGACATTTAATAGTGATTTAACACTCAATTTTAATATAATCTCTCCTAGACACACACCAATATTCAATTTTTAATAGAATCACTACACGACAACCTCAGTAGAAATAGTATGATAAAATTTCGGCGACAAAGCCTAAAATTGAACAAACCCAATTCGCTTATACACGAATCTTGATATGACAATGTGACCCACTAGCTTGTTAGTAAATGTCACAAACCACAAGATTGTATTACTTCACACAACTTGACAACAAACATCAATAAAAGAAAGTATGAAATTTGGTATTCCTTTTATGTTTACTTGCTACATACGTTTGGTCCAAACACAATATGGATTAAAGAGCCCAAATAAACTTAAACCCTCATTTATCTAGTCTATAAACTCGCACTTATACACAACCGGAAACCCCTAACACTAAACTTTTAACTACACACACACAGACGCCGCTTTTTTTATCATTTTATACTCTCTCATCTAACCAACATCTCAAACTCAAACTCACACACTTTTACTTTCTAGATTCGACACCATCGTTGCCCTTCAGATACTTAGGTCTTGGTAGAGTAGCGTTTTCTGTTTTGTTATTCGTTTCTTGTCTTTCTTTTTCTTGTCAATTGAAACAAATGAAAGGAATGAACACTCTTGTTCTTTGTCTTTCTTTTATGATTTCAAAAAGTAACATGAAGTTATGCTTCAAAACAATCGGATCTATGATGATAATTGCTTCTTACATCAAAAAAAATCTTTTAATGGCTTATATACTTGTAAGAACGAATCTTCGAGATCTTATTCATTATTGAGTTATCTTGTTTATCGTTGACTGGTCTAAATCGAAAGAAATAATGGATGAAACAAGATTGTTTTTTGTTCTTATTTTTTTAATTTTCGGATATTAAAAACGAAGCTTGCCTTCAAAAGATTGATGATGAGTTGGTTCTGTTTTGAGTTTAGATCTTGAAAGATCTTTGAAATCTCAATCTCAAAAGAGATATATAACAATAACCAAACTGAGATCTTGATATTTCTTTAAAGTTTGTTTTTAGAGACATTTCTTGTTTATGTTTCGAGTGTAGATCTGTGATGTTCTTCTTTATCTTTTCTTTTCTGTTTTGATTAGGATAAAAAAATTATATAGTTTTGTTTTAGAAAAAAAATAGTTCGGTTCCTTCTATATGTTGTTGTTTGGTTCTTTCTGTGTGTAGAGTTGTTCGGTTTCTTCTTGAACAGTAGTTGCATTCTGGTTCCTGCTATTGCGTAGGCTAGGATCGGTCTTGCGAATAATGACGTTAGGTCGCGTTTTGCTTTTGATTTCCAGAAACGCGTCTTTGACTTTGACCAAAAAGTTAAACTTGGTCAAAGTTGTTACTAAGTTTGTTACCGATCTGTTACAATTCTTGTTACAAATCAGTTACAGATACCATTTTCAGATCTAAAAAAAGCTATTTTGAAAATTAAGCAGATCTAAATCATATAGCACCTTAATAAGAAAATATCAAGCAGTTAAAATCTTGAAGATAAGCACAATAAACAAAGCTGTTTTGACTTTACACTATTGATTTAGACTGTTTTGATCCTGAAAAAGCACAATTAAGCACATAAATGAAATAAGCTTTGAAACTACTAATAAGCCGTCTGAATAAGCTCTAACACGACTGAAAAAGCTCAATTTGAGCATATCTGATAAATCTCAGTAAGAATCAGGAATAAGCCAAACGAATAAGATATTAAAGCTGAATAGATAAGCACGATTCCAGATAAGCAGAATAAGCAGACTGAAAAAGCTAACTGAATAAGCAATAAGCACAGATAAGCAAAATCTTAATCTCTAACACAATCAAACACTAAAAATAAGCACTAATCCGCAATCATTGGCACTCGGTGATACCAAATATGGAATATATATGATCGTGATTGATGATTAGTGTGTGAAATAAAGGTGTCTGTTAATTAGTGTGTGGTGTGTTAGAGAAAGATATTTCTTTAACTTCGCCTTTGATTAAATATAAGTTGTTACACATTTAACCTTTGGCATAAATACTATTTATACACCCTTGCGTTATGTATCCTTAATTATTAAACTTATCTTACTTAACACTTCTAGTCCATGTACTTATTAAAGTACTTACAAGTAGGTCATTTCTCTATTTCTAACAAGTGTGCTTTAGTATTTTACGGCTTTTTGCCTTTAGATTTTGGTTTATTCGAAAAAAATAAATTAAAACATGGTGGAGCTTGGAACTTTGGTGGCTAGTTTACACGTGGGGAATTGTTATATTTGGAGGTCCAGGATAAGTAGTATATGGGTTGAATTCCATGCTTATGCCCTTGGCGTTCCTGTTTTGCGCCGTTGCTTTCAGTATTTTATACAGAGTTTTGAGCAGGATCACAAATTAATGTGTCGTTCTGCCATTTAAAGTTTAGTGAACAAGTTGGACTAGGGGGTGACCTAGGATTAACAAATAACTTTATGATTCCTTGAAGGATGGATTAAGGCTAGTAGACTACTAGTATATAGAGGGCCATTAAGCACTAAGTTAGTAAAGTCTCAATGAGCTAGTCGTCAGTGAGATCACCCGCATTGAATTTTAAAGATAGATTATAATCAACCGCGAATACTTTATGTGGATGTGCCTAATTGTGACAGACCTAGCATGTCTAGGTTTTAGGAAGAAGTACCGCCTAAATCTAGGAATGATATATCAGATAACAATAAGACAATCATTGCACTAATAAACAAACCTGTGTTCTCTCGAATTAATCATGGTTAACACAGTTTCCTTACCATAGGATTGAACCATTCCTCTATCCTCTGATTAATCTCTTATGTGCATTAGAGTAGCTTAACTAGCGTTAAGTCACCAACAAAACTCGTACCAGTCTCTCAGGCTGAAAAACCCCCCTTTTATCAGTTAGAATTAGGATTAACTTAGGTTTAGCATAGGTTTAACTTAGAATAGAATAACTTAGATAACTAAAATACTGATTGACGTAAGAATTAAGTTCTCGCTCTTAGTGATCGACACCCTACTTACCAACAAAGCTATAACTGATCGGGTACACTGCCCGTTAGTGTTGTTTTAGGTAAAGTCGGAAAAATATAAATAGTAAAACTTGATACATAAAATATACCTACACACAACGACACATCACCACCCAAATATAACCCTTACGTTAGCACTCATCTTTAGTGTTAGATACCCCTACTTTAACCTGCAGAGCCATTCTATTCATTTCTTACATCCACTAAAATAAAAATACAAAAATATATAACATTTAGCCTAGCCTTATCCTTTGTCGAAAGTCCCAATGGTTGGTTGCTAGTTGCTTGGTATGATTGGTTGATTTTTGCTTATGGTTTATTCGGACTTTGTTATGAGTGTTGTGCCATTTTGACGGAGATGGAGATGGCCAGCTTAATGTTTCGTATTTTTTGTGGCGTATGCTTATACTAAGTGTGAGGGAATTGTTAGTTATGTGAAAAGAGAAAAAAAATCAAAAAAAAGTAAAGTATGAATAAAAGTTGATGTGAGGCATATTGTTATATCACGAGTTCAAGGTTGTGTAGTTCTATAACCTCATGGGTTTGTGAATTGTCGTAACTAGCAACATGAGTTTCTTGGACTTGTCGACATGTATATTATAAAACCATATCCATTATGTATTTCCCATGCCTAATCCACACCCTTATTAACCCTTAGCCTAACATTATAACTAGAATAAAAGTCCTCTTTTGATATTTATACATGGTGCTTACGCCACGTCAGTGCGGTTTTATTTCTTGTACAAGCCTATGGTAACTTAATGAATCATGTTTGAGCAATTGAGTGTGATTTCCTTTTACCCTCTTTTACATCACATACGAGTGTTTGAGTGAATTATACTTTTCTTATTCGTGAGGTGCTTAGTCATGTTATAACCGCTTGAGAATCATTGGGTATTGTCAAACATCTCTGTTTTCACATATTAAAAATCTAAAAATATTTTTCATAATTCTAATTTTGTTTTGTAAAGCTTATTTTTCTCTTATTTTGCTTGAGGACAAGCAACCCCTTAAGTGTGGGGGAGTGTTTGCGCTTTTTGCGCTTATTTATTAAAAAACCAAAAATATTTTTGATAATTTCACACCCAAGAAAATAAAAATTATTGGTAGAAATATTGCGATATTTAATCTATACATTCTCTTTATGTTTTGGTGATGACAAACATGCAACTTATAACACATAACGTAAAGTGCTTAAGTTACTCGTAATCACTAATCATCAATTCGTCAACATCTTTCGACGTCTCAAGTTTTTTTCAACAATAAATTTAAGTTCGCACCCGACGTAAATCACTAAAGGTATGAACAAACAAACTTTAATTTGTTGAATGATCAAAGAAATTTTTTAAACCTTACATTTATAAAATGGGACAAACATTTTTAAAAATATATACAAAACATTTTGTATTTATAAGAAAAGTTTTATTCAAAAAAAACATTTTGAATTTCAAATTTTCGGACCTAAAACGGCTAGAAATGGTCCAGTAAACACCTCCCCTGAATAGGATAAAAAGGGAGTGTCCGAATAAGGGGCGGCCCCCTGGCTGGCCCCCTTAAAATTGAAGGGGGGGACACCCTATTTAAGGGGAGCCGGCCCATAACCCCGCTCCCCTCCTTTTGTCTCTATAAATACTGGACTATTCCCCAACATTTTTCTCACCTCTTTGCACAAAGTTTTCTCGGGAGAGATCTAAAACCTCCTTTCAAACCCTTTCCTTTGATCACTTAACTATATGTGGGGGGGGGAGGGGGAGTGTTGTGGGGGGGGGTCAGAAGGGAGGGAAGAGGTGAGTAGGGCGAATCAGCCATCCATTGATAAGTGAAAGGAGAAAACTTTCGTTATCATTAAGAGACACAAGTTAATGTAGGCTAGTTAGAGGCCTCGTGACATGTCCCTTTACTTTCACAATGCATAATTCGAGTCCAATGGCATTTCAAACTTGTAATAATTAGTTGATCATAGGGTGATCATGAGTGGTGTGTTTTGTAGTTTGGATCTTCTCTGTGATCCTTTTCTATTAGTGTTCGATAGTGTTGATCACAGACGTAATGGTGGTAAGAGAAGTTGAAAGGGTGGAGGTTGTGAAGTTTGAAGGGTGAAGAAGTTGTGAAGTTGTGAAGATGTGAAGAAAAAAAAAGTTTGTTGTAGTTAAGGAATCAAAGGTGTGAAGCTTAAGTTTGTGAAGTTGTGAAGTAGTCGTGAAGTTGTGAAGTCGTGAAGTTGTGTTGTGATAGATTGGTTCTAGCTAAGATTAGAACTCGACATTTAGCTTAGTGTCGGAAATTGATATAAGCAACGTTGTGTACGGTTTTCTCCGCCTTAAGGGAGCTTGTTGACTAGTGAAGAAACTCTCGAGTTGGGTACTCGGGGAGTGGAGTAGGGCGAAGAGGTGCTTCGTGACCGAACCACTATAAATCATCGTGTCCGGTTTGCATTTCCTTTCACTTATCTCTTTACATTTATACTCGCATTTATCACATTATATTTATACTTGCAATTGTGTGATGTATTGATTATATAGTCTTAATTATGTCTTAAATAAATGTGAATATTGTGTGTTGGGTTGTATTGTTGTAAATCGATGTATTAATATGTGTATATAACTTGTATGAACACTCATCATATTGTATCACGCTTGATCGGTAATTTGATACAAAACATTTTAAGATTTTTAATGGAAACGTATTCACTCCCCCTCTACGATTTCCACAATTGGTATCAGAGCCACGTCGCTCTAATTTTCAAAAAAATGGTTTTAAAAATTGAGTACGATCCATGTATCAAATTACCCATTAAGGGGGATTAAATATGAAAAGTGACTTGTTGATTAACTTGTATTATTTTTGATCTTATATACACTAATAATACTAGCTCGAGATAAAAATGATGCTTAAAATAAGTGTTATATCTTCGGTATCAAATTCATAAAGTTGTACACCTTTCCGTAAAGTAAGAAAATAATTTTTTACAAAAATTGAAATTCTGAGTATCAGGTGGGCGGCTCCCTTAATTCCTGGGCGGCCCCCTTAATTCCTGGGCGGCCCCCTTAATTTTAAGGGGACCACCTGTCTGATTCGGCAATTTTTCAGAAACTTTGAAAAATCATATAAAATCAACTGTAAGTTCGTAGAAGCCAGAAAGGCAAAATACTTCCAAGTATTTATTTCAAACTTAATCTAGTCAGAAAGGCAAAATATTTCTTAATGTCCAAAACGCTGAGTCTCGTTTTAACATAAAACTTATATTTTATCTTTTCCTTTCGAGTCGGACACTTCTAGTCGATATATCTTTGAAAAATGGTGTAATTAACTTTTCAAAAATATTAAACTTGATTTTTGAACTTGGGAGGAAAGTATTTTATTTTCAAATAAAACCGAGCTATGTATACGTTGTTGTGTCTAATACACAAAACAACGACAAATACTTTTATGTGTTATGCTATGTGATTATATGCACTTTTTTGTGTCTTAAGTTTGTTAATAGAAATTACTAAATGATTGTTGCTATTTCTAATTCAGCTAATTGAATATTTAAGCACATGTGCCATGTACACTATTCGTTTGTAGCTAGTTTTTTGAATTATGCCTAACTAGAACTTATGCTAGATTTCTTGCATTAAGATTACGAAATTGCTCTTTAGATCACTTATTTTACAAATGTCACATAAACATTTTGTAAATGTTTTCGAGTATGGGAATATACTTATGAATAAAAGTTTAATAACTTATCAAGTATACCATTAGATATGTTAAAACTAGTCACCTAAATATTTCCAACGATTTAATCTATTTTCAACAACACGTTTAAATATTTTTAACAACTTGCTTTGTTTGACCTTGGGTTGGTTAAACAAAAGAAAAGATTGTATTAATACATCGGTAACTAAGAAAAAGAAAATGTTTGTGCTTGCATGGTTCTAACATACACACATAATTATATTTTTCTAAACACATATAGTATTTTACAAAATATGCGTGTTGTATAAAAATTGTTAGAAAACTCATATATATACTCATAAAATATCAAAAACTATGTATATTATACATAACAACAAATAGTTTTTCGCACTAGTAAAATTTACGACAATCTTGGAATAAGAAATTAACTTATCATTATTCATCAACCTCACCTTACAACTAATCTTTGGATTAATAGAACACACTATTTAAATGTTTATTTATTTTCTTTTAAATGAAGTGTTGTAGGGGGTCAGAATATTTTGAGAATATATCAATTCATTACTCAAACTATGATTGATATCTTTATTGAATCTAATTGACAAGTTTTCGTGTATGGACATGAAATTGGATTCTTATTTGTTTAGCTTCAAGACTATATCAATATATAGAGATATTATCTTGGATCTACATACTCAATCACACTAGATTGATATGAAAATAATTACATCCTTTTCTAGATGAAAAGAATATGCATCGGATCATAAATCACACAATGAAGTAGGATTGACAACTTGGATGTTTTGTCCGAAATATTCAAGCAATTTACATTGCAATGCAATTGGTAAATGTGTCATTTCCGAAAAACCAAACACGAGCAAACTAACAATATATGTAAACTTTGCTCATACAACATAAAAGCACAACTCATAGCTAAAATTCACTTTTAACTAAATTCTAAAATAAAAATAATATTCTTGTTTATTCACCTAGGATAACATGATGGGAAACATTATGTTTAAGGATTTTATGGACCTATCGTATTAAACGATTGATAAAGGATAATATATATCATATGCATCTTATTTTCTTCGTAGCATAAATGGTTGTGTTACAAGAAAATACACTACATATCATTTGAAAAATATAAGTTATTAGAATTGAAAAATAACCTATCAAAATATGTATCAATGCATAAACAAGTAAAAATACATTTATTCAAATACTTATTTAATTATGATATACAACATTGATAAGAATATTAATTTTAGAGAAGTATATTTTTTTAAGAAATAAAATGTGTCTCTTTTCAAACATTTATTATTAAAGAATCACAAACTCAATTAAGATAAATAATATTGATGAGATTCACTTCACATGGCATGAAATGGAGAATTCTTAAAACACTCTCAATATAACATATTTGTCATTGTCACAAATAAACACATCTCTTGGCTTTTGAAAAACCAAACACGTTAAATATCACATGTGACAACTACACATGTAAGATGACTAAATATAAGACATCCATTAAATCAAGCAATATGTAATCGAAATTAATCAACCTATAGATCTTGAACAAAAGATTAAAACATCTTGCTTACGCTTATATTAGAATTCCACACATCTTGATTAGGATTATGCGAACCGGAATTAAAGTATGATTAGTTGAGTCATATTAGGTCCTCTATGAAAAGATAATACAAATTTTATCTTTGCTACACTTCATTAGGCAAATATAAGAATTCTATTTTGTCTAACATGAGAATGACTACTGGAGAATCTATTGCACTAGAAATTCAATTTGACCTAATGGTTGAATTGCTTCCAAGGTGAGTGAAGTTGGGTTCGGTGTATAACCCGTAAAAATAGTCGTGTTTAGCCTGAATTGAGCACCACTAGTGATAGTCTCATACTCATTCTCTAACTTGATTAAATAGCTCTTCC
This sequence comes from Tanacetum coccineum, assembly GCA_026074375.1. Lineage (NCBI taxonomy): Eukaryota > Viridiplantae > Streptophyta > Magnoliopsida > Asterales > Asteraceae > Tanacetum > Tanacetum coccineum. Next base: position 23,517 of record BQNB010030890.1, read on the forward strand.
TAAATATGCCTAAGGATAGTATACATCGATAGAGTTTGTATATCATTAGGAGTGCACAATAAGCATTTAGAAATTAGGCCTTTTCTTAGTCAATCCAAACACAATGCAATTATATGTCTTCTTGATTATCTTGATGCTCAATGTTTAATTGCTTAGCTATTAAATACATGTCTATTATAAAGGAGTTCATCTTATTCTAGCAATCTAGATAGAATATCTCTTAGCTTATCTAAAATGAAACATACTCCTAAATGCTAAATGTTAATATGTTTTGTATGCGTTATTTTACATGACTTGCGTGTTAAATGTGCATTTACACTATATTAATTTGATGCATAACGAATTAGATATGCCTATCTCAATTAACGTTTAATGTCATATAGTTTTACACATTAATCTTATTGATTATTGTGTGGATGCATGCTTAGATAAACTCGCATACCTATATGTCTTATGCTTATAGGTATAGATTTCTTGACACTAGAATTTATACCCTTATTACATGCGAACCTTAGTATCACAATCCGATAGGTCATAATAGTCTCTAAATGGTCTTAAGTTTCTTAGAGTCTCCACTCACACATTCCCTTAATCATCATCTCGTTCTTTTCAAAATGATCTACTCTTTCGTCAAGGTAAGGTTAGATAAAAATCTAATACACCTCTAAGTAGGTTTGACAACTTAAATATTTCATCCGAAATGTTTAAGTATTTTTAATTAGCGAAATGCAATTAAAATATCACTCATTGTTCATGTCAAATTCGTTTCACAAAAACCTTAATCATGCCTCTATTATAAAATAGATGGTTAATACCTTCCGTCCACCTTTTCCGCTACTACCTTTAAGATAACCTCATACCTCGTAGTATGATTGTTCTATGAACATTCACAATGCTCGAGAAGAGCTACATAACTTCGTGGATGAAGTTCGTTGTATGCTAACCATCATTTGTCTTGACATTGTCAAGCTCATCGCTTGCGTCTCTATTCTTCTTCATTTATTCTTTTTATTCCTCAATTTATGTCCGGATGAGCACGAATTTAATGGGAAGGGATAACACACTCGTTCACCTATAACTTCTACCATACACTCAAACCTCATAACCATAAAACCTCATAACTAGTTCTAGTGCATCCCAAACCACCAAAGTGAATTTCGTAATGAAAGGCATCTCACCCTCATATCCCGACAATCATAAGCATGTGTGCCTATGTTGTCAAAAGTCAAGTGAATTTCGTAATGAAATACATCATATCCACTTACTACTAAGTGAAGAACACAAAGAAGACATTCAAGCTTCAAGTGTTATCAAGTCACCACATTGTCGTGACTTTTACTTTTTTCATCCACATGTCACCACCATGAAAGAACTACCAAATCATTTCCACTTCTAGCAAGTGAAGAACACAAAGAAGATATTCAAGCTTCAAGTGTTGTTGAATCATTACAATTGGTTTTTACCATGAAGGTAATACCACCTCATTTCACAATCATACTACCAAAGCAACTCTTCATTGATTTAACAAATGAAGGCACTAAAACCCTATCACCCAAACTTCAACTATCATCACCAAGTGTTCCTAATGCACCTTTCAAAACACCATCAACCAAAGGTACTTCATCGTCACCCATTGACTACACACTCTACTATATATACAACCTCATTCTCACCATCATCATCACAACAATCCACCATTTTCACATTTTCACCTTTGTTCATCAACATTAACAACCATCTCAATAAAAACAATTACCTAAATCAAGAATTACCAAACCCTTATATTAAGGACACTCCCACATCACCACAAGTTGCCTCACATCCTCCATTTCCTATCTCACCCATGAATTCATATGTTACTCACACTCAATCTCCACCTCAAAGTGACAACCAAATTCAACACACACTACCTCCACCTCTCCCAACAACAAAACAACATTCCCTCATCACCTTACTCTCTAAACTACCAAACACCCAACAAACCTATAGTCAACACCTTCCCTTTCCATTCACACTCATCCTTCCTCATTTATGTTTCCTCAACAAATCATCCTTATCATCAACATTTAGTTCGACCTAAAGTCTTACGATAATGTTTATCCTTAAACGCCCTAAACATGAAAAGCATACATAATGCTTAACAAATAAACCTTGAGGATTTAGGAATCTCTCAATACAACCATTAGTCTTTTTAAATCCACATCATTATCTTGGTTAGATGATGATACCACAAGGAACGTGTTGATCGAGTCTTAGCCCTTAAGCATGTGTCGGTCGAATCTTATCATTGGTTCCTAGATATTTCCATGTCTTAAGCATTCATAATTTTTTTTGTTGTCTTTAGTGCCACACTTTAGAGTGCATATACCTAAAACATACATGATTTGTTCCCCACTAAGTGTCTTGCATATATATCTATCATCATCATTATATATATGTGCATTTTTCTACTAACTTTGTTTTGTAGCACTTTTTCGTTACTTGATTTCTTGGTGCCCAATCAAGGGGGGGCATACACCAAGGGGGAGCATTTGCAAATGTCCAAGCCATTACGTTTGCAACCGTTTAAGACATCTACACATTTTTTTATGTGTCTTTCATCCCTATATTTTTTGTTGCGCGAAACTAACCATTGATGTAGGTTAATAGTTTGCAACTAATTTGATCCATGCATCCGCTTGAGTCAATGTTCAAGGAATGTCATTGTTTAAAAGGGATTGATAGAATCAAGACTTCACTTAGGATGATGCAAGCTCACCTCTTTGATTGAAGAGTTGAAGTGTAGTAAAAGTCTCGTCTTGGAGTCCACCTTTTTGTTTTGACAAAAGGGGAGAAGAAGTGTAAACAAGTAACTTATACATTTTACTATGAGTTATAGTTTACATATTTTGTCATCATCAAAAAGGGGGAGATTGTTGGTAGAAATATTACGATATTTAATCTATACATTCTCTTCATGTTTTGGTGATGACAAACATGTAACTTATAACACATAACGTAAAGTGCTTAAGTTACTCGTAATCACAAATCATCAATTCATACGTCAACATCTTTCGACGTCTCATGTTTTCTTCAACAACAAATTTAAGTTCGCACCCGACGTAAATCACTAAAGGTATGAACAAACAAACTTTAATTTGTTGAATGATCAAAGAAATTTTTTATTTTTCCAAACCTTACATTTTTTTATAAAATGGGACAAACATTTTTAAAACATATACAAAACATTTTTGTATTTATAAGAAATGTTTTATTCAAAATAAATATTTTGAATTCAAATTTTCTATCTAGAAACGGCTAGAAAGTTCCAGAAAAACCTTCCCCACAAAAGGACAAAAAAAGAAGTGTCTGAAAAATGGGCGGCCCCCTTAATTAATTAAGGGGACCGGCCATAATTAAGAGGACCGCCCTTGTATAATTAAGGGGACCGTCCAAATAAAAAATTAATCTTTTTGCCTATAAATAGTGGATTGTTTCCACATATTTTCTCACCTCTTTGCACACAGTTTTCTCAGATCTAAAACCTCCTTTCAAACTCTTTCCTTTGATCACTTAACTTATTATAAGTTTGTTTAAAATGTGATCTAATCATCCATCCATTGAAGTGCAAGAGAAGAACTTTAGTTATCATTAAGATACGAAGTTATGTAGGCTAGTTAGGGCATTCGTGACATGTCTTACATTCACAATCTATAGATCGAGTCCATGTATTCCAAACTTGTGTAATTACTTGATCATGGTGATCATGATGTGTATTGTTGTTAGATCGTGGTGATCCTACCAAGTAGTGTTAGATAGTTGTGATATAAGAAGTGTGGTGAAGTGAAGTTGTAAAGTTGTGAAGTTGTGAAGAAGTTGTAAAGTTGTGAAGAAGTCATGAAGTTGTGAAGTCATGAACAAGTCGTGAAGTTGTGTTGTGATAGATTGGTTCTAGCTAAGATTAGAACTCGAAATTTAGCTTTGTGTCGTAAATCGGTGTAAGCAACGTTGTGTACGGTTTTCTCCGCCTTAAGGGAGCTTGTTGACTAGTGAAGTAACTCTCGAGTTGGGTACTCGAGGAGTGGAGTATGGCGAAGAGGTGCTTCGTGACCGAACCACTATAAATCATGGTGTCCGGTTTGCATTTTCTTTCACTTACCTCTTTATATTTATACTCACATTTATCGCTTTATATTTATACTTGCAATTGTGTGATGTGTTGATTATATAGTTTTAATTATGTCTTCAATAAATGTGAATATTGTGTGTTGGTTTGTATTGTTGTAAATCGATGTATTAATATGTGTATATAACTCGTATAAACACTCATCATATTGTGTCACGCTTGATCGGTAATTTGATACGAAACATTTTAAGATTTTTAATGGAAACGTATTCACCCCCTCCCCCCCTCTCCGATTTCCACAATTGGTATCAAGAGCCACATCGCTTTAATTTTCAAAACAAATAGTTTTAAAAATTGAGTACGATCCATGTATCAAATTACCCATTAAGGGGGATTAAATATGAAAAGTGTTTTGTTGATTAACTTGTATTAGTTTTGATGTTATATACACTAATTATACTAGCTCGAGATAAAAATAATGCTTAAAATAAGTGTTATATGTTCGGTATCAAATTCAAAAAGCTGTACACCTTTCCGCAAAGTCAGAAAATAATTTTTAACAAAAATCGTAATTCTGAGTATCAAGTGGGCGACCCCCTTAATTCCTGGGCGGCCCCTTTAATTTTAAGGGGACCACCTGTCTGATTCGGCAGTTTTTTTTCTTCAGAAACTTTGAAAAATCATATAAAATCAACCGTAAGTCTGTTGAATAGATGCGTGCCTCCGCCATTTCGAAGGAATTGAAGTCTACTTTCATATAAAATACTTTTCAAAAAAGGTATTTATTTCATACTTAATTTAGTCGAAGGAAAAATACTACTATTGTCCAAAACGTTGTGTATCGTTTAAATGTAAAAACTTGTATTTTGTCTTTTCCTTTCGGTCGGACCATTCTAGTCGTTAATCTTTGAAAAAATGGTTGTAATTAACTTTTCAAAAATATTAAAACTTGATTTTGAAATGGGAGGAAAAAACTAATTTGTCTTTAAACAAAAAACCTGAGCTAAGTATACATTGTGTATCTAATACGGTAAAACTACGAAGTACGTTTATGTGGTATGCTATGTGATTACTGTGCACTTCTTTATATCGTAGTTAGTAAAATTATAAAATGATGTTGCTATTTTGTAATTAAGGCTAATTGAATATCTAAGCACATGTGTCATGTACACTATTCGTTTGTAGCTAGTTTTTCGGGATTATTGCATAACTAGAATTTATGCTAATTCTTGATTAAGAATGGCAAAATTGTTCTTGCATTGCATATAGGCATAGATCACTTAATTTACAAATGTTACATAAACATCTTGTAAATCTTTTCGGGTATGGGAATATACTTAGGAATAAGAGTTCAATAACTTCTCAAATATATTACTAAATGTATTAAAAACTTAGTCACTCTAAATTATTTCCAACGATTTAATCTATTTGCAACAAACTTGCTTGGTTGACCTTGGGTTGGTTAAACAAAAGAAAATATTGTATTAATACATCAATAACTAAGAAAAAGAAAATGCTTGTGCTTGCATGGTTCTAACATACACACATAATTGTTTTTTTTTTAACATATAGTTTTTTACAAAAGATGTATGTGTTGTATAAAAATGGTTAGAACCACTCTTTACTCATAAAATGTCAAAAAAAATTTGTATATTATACATAACAACAAATAGTTTTTTCGCATGTACATTTACAACTAATCTTGGGATTAATGGAACACACTATTTTAAATATTTACCTATCTTTCTTTTACATGAGTGTTGTGAGGGTCAAAGAAAGATTTAAGAATTTATCAATTCATTATCAAATTTTGGTTAATATATTTATCGAATCTAATTGACAAGTTTTTAAGTATGGACAAGAAATCGGATTCTTATTTGTTTAGTTTCAAGATTATATCAAATTATAATAAAAGATATTGTCTTGCATCTACATACTCAATCACACTAGATTGATATGAAAATAATTGCATCCGTTTGTAGATAAAAAGAATATGCATTGGATCATAACTCTACATTGTATTGATATTGTCATATGAGTCTACTTGTCCAATAGTTGTGTTCCAAATATTAGTCTAATATGTTTAATACATGCATGACATACATAATGAAGTAGGATTGACAAATTGGATGTTTCATCCGAAATATTCAAGAAATTTACATTGAAATGCAATTACTAAATGTGTCATTTCCGAAAAACCAAACACGAGCAAATTTACAACATATGTAATCTTTCTCATATGAGAAAAATCAAATTTTAGGAAATCTAGGAAATGCCAGTAGGCGGCCCCCTTAATTCATAAAGGGCGGCCCCCGTAATTTTAAGGGGACCGACCCCTAATTAAGGGGACCGACCTAGGCTAACTCGGGTAAAACAGTATTTTTTCTTTTTAACCAAACACCCTCTAGACTTAGCTACTGTTTCCCTAAATTCATAAACATTTATTGGAATTGATCCTCAAACTCAATTAAGATAAATAATATTGATGAGATTCACTTCACATGGCATGAAATGGAGAATTCTTAAAACACTCTCAATATAACATATTTGTCATTGTCACAAATAAACACATCTCTTGGCTTTTGAAAAACCAAACACGTTAAATATCACATGTGACAACTACACATGTAAGATGACTAAATATAAGACATCCATTAAATCAAGCAATATGTAATCGAAATTAATCAACCTATAGATCTTGAACAAAAGATTAAAACATCTTGCTTACGCTTATATTAGAATTCCACACATCTTGATTAGGATTATGCGAACCGGAATTAAAGTATGATTAGTTGAGTCATATTAGGTCCTCTATGAAAAGATAATACAAATTTTATCTTTGCTACACTTCATTAGGCAAATATAAGAATTCTATTTTGTCTAACATGAGAATGACTACTGGAGAATCTATTGCACTAGAAATTCAATTTGACCTAACGGTTGAATTGCTTCCAAGGTGAGTGAAGTTGGGTTCGGTGTATAACCCGTAAAAATGGTCGTGTTTAGCCTGAATTGAGCACCACTAGTGATAGTCTCATACTCATTCTCTAACTTGATTAAATGGCTCTTCCTAAATATGCCTAAGGATAGTATACATCGATAGAGTTTGTATATCATTAGGAGTGCACAATAAGCATTTAGAAATTAGGCCTTTTCTTAGTCAATCCAAACACAATGCAATTATATGTCTTCTTGATTATCTTGATGCTCAATGTTTAATTGCTTAGCTATTAAATACATGTCTATTATAAAGGAGTTCATCTTATTCTAGCAATCTAGATAGAATATCTCTTAGCTTATCTAAAATGAAACATGCTCCTAAATGCTAAATGCTAATATGTTTTGTATGCGTCATTTTACATGACTTACGTGTTAAATGTGCATTTACACTATATTGATTTGATGCATAACGAATTAGATATGCCTATCTCAATTAACGTTTAATGTCATATAGTTTTACACATTAATCTTATTGATTATTGTGTGGATGCATGCTTAGATAAACTCGCATACCTATATGTCTTATGCTTATAGGTATAGATTTCTTGACACTAGAATTTATACCCTTATTACATGCGAACCTTAGTATCACAATCCGATAGGTCATAATAGTCTCTAAATGGTCTTAAGTTTCTTAGAGTCTCCACTCACACATTCCCTTAATCATCATCTCGTTCTTTTCAAAATGATCTACTCTTTCGTCAAGGTAAGGTTAGATAAAAATCTAATACACCTCTAAGTAGGTTTGACAACTTAAATATTTCGTCCGAAATGTTTAAGTATTTTTAATTAGCGAAATGCAATTAAAATATCACTCATTGTTCATGTCAAATTCGTTTCACAAAAACCTTAATCATGCCTCTATTATAAAATAGATGGTTAATACCTTCCGTCCACCTTTTCCGCTACTACCTTTAAGATAACCTCATACCTCGTAGTATGATTGTTCTATGAACATTCACAATGCTCGAGAAGAGCTACATAACTTCGTGGATGAAGTTCGTTGTATGCTAACCATCATTTGTCTTGACATTGTCAAGCTCATCGCTTGCGTCTCTATTCTTCTTCATTTATTCTTTTTATTCCTCAATTTATGTCCGGATGAGCACGAATTTAATGGGAAGGGATAACACACTCGTTCACCTATAACTTCTACCATACACTCAAACCTCATAACCATAAAACCTCATAACTAGTTCTAGTGCATCCCAAACCACCAAAGTGAATTTCGTAATGAAAGGCATCTCACCCTCATATCCCGACAATCATAAGCATGTGTGCCTATGTTGTCAAAATGTCGCAATGAAATGCGTCTCATCCTCATATCCCGACACTCATAAGCATGTGTGCCTATGTTGTCAAAAGTCAAGTGAATTTCGTAATGAAATGCATCATATCCACTTACTACTAAGTGAAGAACACAATGAAGACATTCAAGCTTCAAGTGTTATCGAGTCACCACATTGTCGTGACTTTTACTTTTTTCATCCACATGTCACCACCATGAAAGAACTACCAAATCATTTCCACTTCTAGCAAGTGAAGAACACAAAGAAGATATTCAAGCTTCAAGTGTTGTTGAATCATCACAATTGGTTTTTACCATGAAGGTAATACCACCTCATTTCACAATCATACTACCAAAGCAACTCTTCATTGATTTAACAAATGAAGACACCAAAACCCCATCACCCAAACTTCAACTATCATCACCAAGTGCTCCTAATGCACCTTTCAAAACACCATCAACCAAAGGCACTTCATCTTCACCCATTGACTACACACTCTACTATAAATACAACCTCATTCTCACCATCATCATCACAACAATCCACCTTTGTCAAACGATATATTCATCTAAACCACATTTTCAACCTTTAGCCATCACCTTCCCTTTCCATTCACGCTCATCCTTCTTTGTTTCAAAGAACATATCATTTTCATCTTTATTTTCTTTTACTCTTTTAGAGTATATCTCGCCAAGATATTCGATAACATTCGTCTAGGTTCAAAAGTTACATTTAGAATATGTTTACTCAACAAATCATCCTTATCGTCAAACATTGAGTTCGACCTAAAGTCTTACGATAATGTTCATCCTTAAACACCCCAATCATGAAAAGCATACATAATGCTTAACCAAGAAACCTTGATTAGGAATCTCTCAATACAACCCTTGATAAAAGTCTATCCGAATTCAAATCATTATCTTGGTTAGATGATGATATTCTTAGTAACATGTCTCTCAAAATACGTTAACACTCATTATCCAAATGGCATCTTAGAAGAAGTCATTTTCATTAGTGTGTCAATCAATAAACGAATTTTATTCTCGTTTATTAAAGTCGGTACAATATCAAAGGGTGTTGGTCGATTCTTATTCCTTAAGCATGTGTCGTCGAATCTTATCCTTGGTTCCTAAACATTTCCATGTCTTAAGCATTCATTGTTTTTTTTAGGTTGTTGTCTTTAGTGCCACACTTTAGAGTGAATATATCTAAAACATACATGATTTATTCCCCACTAAGTATCTTGTATATCTATCTATCATCATCATTATATATATGTGCATTTTTTTACTAACTTTGTTTTGTAGCACTTTTCGGTTACTCGATTTCTTGGTGCCCCAATCAAGGGGGAGCATTTGCAAATGTCCAAGCCATTATGTTTGCAACCTTTTAAGACATCTACACATTTCTTGATATGTGTATTTCATCCCTATATATTTTTTTGTTGCACGAAACTAACCATTGATGTAGGTTAAGAGTTTGCAACTAATTTGATCCATGGATCTGCTTGAGTCAATGTTCAAGGGATGTCATTGTTTAAAAGAGATTGATATAATCAAGACTTCACTTAGGATGATGCAAGCTCGCCTCTTTGATTGAAGAGTTAAAGTGTAGTAAAAGTCTCGTCTTGGATTTTGTCACACAAAAGGGGAGATTGTGGGTAAAATATTACGATATTTAATCTCTATAATTCGCTCATGTTTGGTGATGACAACATTTAACTTGAACACATAACGTAAAGAGCTGAAAAAAAAAAAAAAAAAAAAGAAAAAAAAAAAATAAAGAGAGATAAAAAAAAATAAAAAAAAAAAGAAAAGAATTACTCGAGATTCACAAATCATCATGCATCATACGACAACATCTCTCGACGTCTCAAGCTGCTTCCAACGACATTTGCACCCAGACGTAAAAGTCACTTAAGTATGAATAAATAAATGCTTATGTTATTTTATGTACAAAGAATGTTTAGTTAACCTCGCATTTTTTTTTAAAAATGGCACAAACATTTTAGATCTTTTACAAAACAGTTTTGGATTTATAAGAATTATTTTATTCAAATAAATATTTGAATTCAATATTCTACCAAAAATTGGCTTAAAAATGGTGTCAAGAAAACACCTCCCCCAGAAAAGACAAAAAAGGGAGCGTCTGGGCTGGGCGGCCCCCTTAATTAATAATGGGTGGGCCCCTTAATTATTAAGGGTACCGGCCCCTATTTAAGGGGACCGCCCAGACAAAAATCCAGCTCAGCTAGCCTATAAATACTGGACTATTCCTCACTGATTTTCTCACCTTTTGCCACACCACTTTCTTTCTGTTTCTAAATCATTTATACTCTCCCACAATCCTTTGATCAATTAAATCATAAGCATTTTGTTGCCAAGTGATTCAAGCTTATTCCCTCCAAGTGCAAGAGAAGAACTTTCATTATCATTAAGATACAAAGTATGTAGGCTAGTTTAGTGCAATTCATGACAGTCTTAATCACAAAGTATAGATCGAGTCATGTATCCAACCTTGTATAATAGGTTTAGAATCATGGTGATCATCAGGTATGTATAGTTTTAGAATCATGGTGATCATAGGAAGCTTTAGTAGAAACGCGAGTGATCTTGTTAGTGCTAGGTGAAGTGTAGTAAAATTATGAAGTAAGAAAGTGTGAAGTAAATGAATTATGAAACCGAAAGTAAGAGTGAAGTTAACTGAAGTTGTGCTTGAAGTAAAGTTTGTCTTGAAGTGAAGTGTGCGTGAAGTGAAGTTATGTCGTGAAGTGAAGTTGTGTGGTTAGTATTTTAGTCCTCAAAATACATGACGTTGTGATAATTTTCTACTAGGATTAGAACTTGACATTTGCTTAGTGTCAAAAATGCAGTGTAAGGCTTATTGTGCATGGTTTTCTCCCGTCCCTAAAGGAGCTGTGACTAAGTGAAGTAACTCTCGAGTTGCGTACTCATAGGAGTAGAGTAGGGCGAAAGGTGCTTCGTGACGAACCACTATAAATTATCGCGTTCGGTGCACTTTGTTTTACTTTTCGAATTACATCTATTTACCTTATCGCTTTACATTTATATTTGCATTGGATCTATATGTTGTGTTGAGTGTTACTTATATTATTTGGTTTGCTGAATTGGTCATGGAAAGAAGTTTAACATATGATGTGTTTATTGTTATTACATGTCTAGTGGACTATAGATGTAATTTAGTTCACACTTATCAATCGCATCAACTTGAGGATTAATTTGATACAAAAATCTTTTAAGTTTTAAATGGAAACATATTCACCCCCCTCTACGATTACCACATTATCCTTGATACTCGACTAAAGGGTCATATTTATAGCTCTAACTCTCTTAGGCTTTACTCTTTCCTTCCTACTTAGGGCATCTGCCACCACATTTGCCTTACCAGGATGGTAGCGAATCTCATAGTCATAGTCATTAAACATCTCTATCCAGCGACGCTGTCGCATATTTAACTCTTGTTTTACTAATGAGAATGTTTAAGACTCTAATGATCGTATATAGATAGACACTTTTTTTCCCATACATATAAGGGCTCCGAAATCTTAAAGGGTAACATAACTGCTCCCAATCAAATCATGGGTCGGTATAATTCTTGTTCATGAATTTTCCAACTGCCTAGGCGCATATGCATCACTTTACCTCTCTGCATCAACACGCAACCTAGTCCTAACCCAGACGCATCACAATATACCACAAAATCTTCTGGTCCATCGAGGAGAGCTAGAACAAGTGCATTACACAACTTGTCCTTCAAAGTTTGAAATGCCAATTCTTGTTCCTCACCCCAATCAAAAGCCTTACATTTTTGAGTCACGATAGTAAACAGACGTACTATCTTTATAAAATTTCCCTCAAATGTAACCTACTTAATATCCATCCAATCCTAAATGAACAAACCTCAGACGAGGTTCTAGGGGCTTTCCCATTCTTAACAACTCAATCTTACATAGGGTCCTACATGAATCCAATTACCATTTATCACATGCCCAAGAAACTTACAACTTCACTTAGCCAGAATTCATACTTATAGAAAACTTAGCTATAGTTTCTCCTTCTTGAGCAGTTCATATATATATATAAAACAAGACTAACCTAAGTGTTCTACATGCTTCATCTCGAGTCCTTAGAGTAATTAGATATCTCTATAAACACTATCACACGACCTATCAAGATAAGGTCTACAAAACTCTGTTAATAAAATCCATGAATACTGTTGGTACGTAAGTCCCAACCAAGGCATTACTGTAACTGCAAAATGTCCAGAACGAGTTCTAAACCAGTCTTGGAATTCATCCTCATGCACACGTAGCTGATGGTATCCAAACCTAAGGTCCTATCTTTGAGAAAACTGCAACCCTTGTAGTCTGTCAAAGTAGATCCATCAATCCTAGGAAGCGAATAACGATTCTTAGCAGTCACTTGTTATCAATTCTCTAATAGCCAATACACGTCCTAGAAAAACATCCTTCTTTCATGAACAACACTGTGCTCCCAAGGCATAAGCCTTAGTCGAATAAACCTTTGTCTTGGAGTTCCTTGAGTTGTCCCGACAACTCCTCCAATTCATAAGGTGCCAACACGATTAGGAGACCTTTGCAATCGGTACAACCCAGGATTAACTCAATCTAGAAATCAATTTCACCAAAGAGGTGGCAATCCTAAGTAAATCTTTTGGAAACACTTGGGAAAATCTCTAACCACAACAATCCCCTCTTATTCTTTCTTATCACTGGCCTAGAAACTCATTAGAAAGTCCTCACTTCTCTTCCGGTCTTTCTCTTAATACTCTAAGCACTTGCCATCTAGTAGTGGGTTAATTCTCACTACTTTCTCATGACAAATTATTTCAGCCTTGTCATTAGACAACCAATCCATACCTATAATCACATCAAAACTCCCATACCCGAATGGTCAAATCGATGTCAAAGACATAACCCTCGATTTCTATTTTACAACCCGTAATAACCTTATCAATCTCTACTAGCTGCCCGCTAGCTATCTTAATCTCATATTTGAAACCTAATTCACTGGGCTCTAAGCCTAACAGAGGTATTAAGTAAACGGAAACAATACTATAGTCTACACCAGAGTCAAATAAGGTAGTGGAAAATGATTGTTCAAAGTAAATGTACTCGTCACAATGTTTCCGGAAATCTGGGCGGGCTCTCTGCTCCCAACATGAATGCCCTGCCCCTAGCTTGGTTCCCTTGGGTTTTTCCATGAACCTTGCCCCCGTTATTTGCAAAAACTGGTTTGGACGGTTTTCCTCTCCATCCCTTATGCTCTATTCATCTAGGACATGCAATTTGAATGTCATACTCCCACATTCATAGCATGCTCCACGAGCAGGTGTTGGGTTCCTTACATTTACCGGGTTCACATTCCTAGGCACAACTCTACAATCCTTGCTAGATACCCAGCGGTTATAATTAGAAGCATGTGCGACAAGCCCTTCGGTTGGCCTGAAAGAAGTTGCAGGTAGTACACTTGGGGCAAAGCACCCTGATTCTCTCTTCCTACAGGTTTGATGGTTGTAGCAAAAGCAATTCCCAGTCTAGTCCCTTTATTATCATCCCTACCAATTCTTATCCCTTGCTTAGTTCCCCACGTTTCCTCTTTCTCAACCTACTATTTGGATTAATTCTACACCTCATCGATCAGTGCACCAGAAATACTGCATATCTTTGGCTCCATTTCTACCACCATCCTACGATCTGTGGAGTAAAGCCATACGCCGTATCTCTTAATCGTCCTACTTTATGAGGTCACTAACATGTGGAACTGACCTAGCAGACTCAGAAACCTAGCAATATGATAAACCGCATGGCCAGCCCCGACCATAACATGATTCCACAGCTCAGTTTCCAACTTTTGCATCTCATGACTAGGACAAAACTCTTCTATCATCATAAACTTAAAGTCATTCCATGACATACTAACAGCAACTTTCTCCGGCTTAGCGTGTGGATAGTATGATTTTCCACCACGTGTTAAATCCTTACCCACAAATGAACCAGCAGTGTATTTTACTTTTTGGTCAATACTACAACCACTCATATCCTGCACGGACTCCATTTTCTTAATACATCGAGTGAGAACTACATCACCTCCCTTACCATCATATTCCTTAGGGTTACAAGCTAAGAACTCCTTATATGAACAACCTACCCGGTTGCCATTCACTAACACATTCCTAACGTTCTCCTGAACATTCTCATTAACCACATTACCATTTTGATTTCCAATATTTCCTGGGTTACCAACCTGAGCTAAAAGGCGGTAAGAGGTTCTGTAATTGTTGGGCAATGATTGTCGAGAAGTCGGGTGCTCCTCCTACACCCCCATTGACTCCCTCTACATTCTTATTAGCTCCCAACCCAGTGTCATACCCTGACCATTCAAGTTATCAACACTCTCATCATTACTCCCTTAGGTCAACACTTTGGGTCCTCATCCTTGGCGGCATTATCTACACGAGGGAGAACATGGGCAACGTTAGGTAGGTAGGAAGACTAACATATATATAGAATATCTTACTATATATATAAATATACACATAATACCCCCCTTATGGTGTCAACGTCAATTTGTGTGAACGTCATTACCAAGTATGAGTAAGTTGTGATACTTTTATAACTACGTTAGCCACCATATTTATAACCGGCGGCCTTTCCTAGTCGTACTAGTATTAAGCTCACACATCTCAATGACTGACATAACTAAAGCACCAAACCGCGAACACGCGAAAGTAAGCAAAAGCGAAACACCACGTACATAGATCTTATCCACAGACTAAATGATGAAGTCTTAAGTTTAAAAGTATAGGTTAATCACCTAGTTCTCTATAACCTTGGCTCTGATTACCAATCTGTCACACCCCGACAATGGCGGAAACTCAGGAATGCAACATAATGATCAATCATAACACAAGATACAATATAGAGAAAACTACAATGCATAAACTTCAAGTGTTATGAAGACCATCAACCTCGAACAAACCTCGAGTGATGTCCCAAATCATAACCAAATCCAAAATCTCTTACAAATTCCAAATGCCCACACAGGGGTCCAAATCCAAACTTAAACAAAAACTTCCAAATACTAAGAACCAAACAAATAAACAAGCAAGGCTTCACATGAAAAATCCACACGGGATACTCCTAAGCCTGCTATCACATATCACCAACCTATTCATCTTTCACTTCACCTGAAAATGATACTCAAAAACGTCAACAATAATGTTGGTAAGCTCGTAGGTTTGACCTTAAACCCAAAATTTGTGCCAATATCTCAAAACAGTGGATAATAGTGCAATATTATAGTGAATATATGAGAATCACCCATGACTTAGCATCCTCGCTAATCATGTAAACCCGACCTAGTATACCCGCTAGTCGATAACCCTGCCCTAGCATCCCCGCTAGTCAGGTAGCAAATATGTCACTTACGTACCTAAAGGGCCTACCAGCTAGAGCACTATATTAGGGCAGAACCACAACCTTTAATCGAGCCAAACATATTACACATAAGTAAAACACAACCATGCATGCAAACACATACATGCAAGTGCCAAACACAACAAATCAAGTAAAATCACATCCCATATATCCACATAACAATCAAAGCACATAAATGGTCCCAAAAACAAACACGTTTCCGCATATTTCAATTTCAAAACAGTTCAAAACACATTTGAATATCATTTTCCCCCAATGGAAAAAACAGTAGAAAAATGGGGCTACGAGAACTCCCCTCAAGCAAGTCTTAAGCAACCAAATCTTAATCACACAAGCAATTGCAACGATGTCCGCATACGACCTATCCAGTTAATGTCCCATAAAATCATTTATTCCAAAACATCTTCACTTTGATGCATAAGGCTAATGCGTTGTAACAAATAACCCATAACAATTAGTGGTGTGATGGTTGACGTCGAATCCTCATAATATCTTATATCTGATAATCTCAATTATACATACTTATACTAATTTAAAGAAAATAGAATAAGTAATATAAGTAAATATTTATTATAAATTAATTAAATATATATCTCCGATAAGTCCATCTACCCTTAGTTACCAGAAAATAATCATAATATGGTTGAAATTGAAACGTTTACCCATAGTAAACATATTCGAGAAGTTTTGAGAAAAATTATATTTTTTTTTGTCTTTTATTGAATTTATTAAATATTATAAAATAATTATATAATATTTTAGTAATTTAAAAACCAAAAACATGTCTTATAAAAAATTTCTAAGTATAAATTTTTTACAAAATTTCGACATGACCCGTACGTTTATATAACGTTTTCCAAGGTTTTAAACCTTAATTTCAACATTTTCACCATTTTGACACTTTTTGACAAATTCCAAAAATCTCAATCTTTAACGCTTACTAAAACGTTTTTCCCAAAATAACGTTCAATATCACTTCGTAAATACATTTCACTTTCAAAAGTCCGTCAAAAACTCTTAAAACGACTAAATAAGCTAATTGGGCCTTAAGGCCCCAAGCAAGGTCGTCATTAAGGTATTAAAGATAAAAACACGTTCTAAACCCAAAACTAAGGTCCATTTATATACATAAGCTCATACTAATAAGTAGAAAATAACCCGGACCACAATAAGCCATCAAATAAGCCACGGCTTATTTGTGCCTAATGGGCCGTGAGCCCAAGAGCTCCAAAAATCAAGTCCGTAAGCTTAAAAATAAGCTAGTACGCTACGTTGTATTTTGGTTAACACCATAAGCTATAAAAATAGTCCACGAACATACGCCATACCACGAAAATAATCAAAATCACTTCCCTTGTGATTTTAAAATAAGACGTGAGCATATAAGCACAAATAAGTGCACAGAAAACCCACATATACGCTAACAAAGCTATTATTCAAAATAAGCTATTTAGCAACATATGTTATTCAACCATCACGACCACAATATCAAAACTAACAAAACCTTATCCTTGTTTCATTTCATTCGAACCCCAAACACACCCTATATGTCCGTTTCGTTTCTAAAAATCGATTTTTATGACGATCAACTTGTACAACTAACATCTATGCATCAATATAAACCCAAAAGGACAAACAAAATTTATATTGGAAACATAGAAGAAAATCTTTAAAAATATAGATTTCGACACGAACCGGACAACCCAAACGTTGTTTAAATGGATACCCAACTATTAGAATCAACCCGGAAGTACTCTATATCACCATGATCTTGATCAAAGTTGAAAAATATAAGGGTTCGTTTGGTGGCTCATTTCGGACGCAAGAAGAGAATGAGAGGAGAGATAAAATGATTTTTGTGTTTTTTTTTGTAACTATATTTATTAAATGAGTATATAAATGTGTGGTTTGAAGAAACAATATTATAGAAGAAATTTAATGATTTAATGTTAAGGTGTATGGGTGCTATGTATGGTATTTGAGTGGTGATGTTGATAGATTAGGACATGAACGCTTTGGAGAATAAATAGATCAAAATTTACTACATTAATAGATGAAGCGATAAGTGAGTAATAGAACTAAATTATAATTTATGCACAAATCTAAATATTCTGTTTCCATCAGGCACCGATTACTAGCACCGATCTGACTACCTAGGTTAACACCGACTCTCATTGGAAGGCTTACAAGTAACAGTCCATCCATGCTCTGCAAAGCGTGCAATGCCAACTTATCAGAGTTGAATACAGCAGTTACTAAAATCACACAAGGATTCCCCTCATTAATCCAGACCCGAGTGCTCACAATGTATGCGTACCAAACAATCACACCTTTGGCCATCATCATTACCCAAACAGTCCCGCTGCACAAGTGTTGTCCTATCGCACCCAACCGCGCGACCCACAAGTTTCACATTATTCCCATTATTGTTGTGATTTCATTTGTGTGTTCAGCACACGAATCATATAAATCCACATTCAAGTCCCCCCTCATCCATACCCAAAACGACAACTGAATTACCACCATTAACATACACGATCGCAACATCATCCATCATAATTCGAATAACCCATAATACCGACCGCACCCAACCAAATTCAATTTCCTCCACATATGACTACAAACCACCCACCCCCTATATACCCATCAATTACCCCACGGATTCCAACTACACATCCCAAATATTTGATCTATTCAACCATATTACAAATATCCGCCTCAACACCCCACTAAAATTCTCTCAACCACAGAACCAAATATATCTCCCACAATATCCGTCCAAGATACCACATTCCAGCCCGACCAACAAATTAAAACAGCCCACACCCCCACTGCCCCCATCACTCTTTCAGCCAATCCCCACCATAAAGACCATCGCCACAAACCTTCATTACATAAACAAATCACCCCACAGAACAACAAAAACAACCACACTACCCACATACAGCATAGACCCGTCAACCCCAACACAATCACACCAGTAAGCATGGATTGACATTGCTTATACAATCCATCCTCGTTTACACAAATCATACCCATCATATACACAAATCAATGCTTAATTCCAACAAATACATCACCTTTCTTGTACCATATCAATGTATACACGAGCGATCACAAGCCCACAACAGCGCCCTTACAGTCACCAGCCAGGTCCCACGAGCCATCCCCCGGTGTCCATTCAGGAATCCCTTAGATTACCCCCAAAATATCCCGGCCTCCTAGGGGGTCTCGGACACTTAATATTCCGAGTCCGGCTACACTTACAAAGCTCGAACACCAACCCCGACCCTTACTACATCCCAGTATACTTCATCAGTTTTTTATTCACCTAAACAAATACTTTTACCCCTAAGCAACGTATTAACCACACATATTTACCCTAAAACCTCTCAAACACATTTGGACCGTAACGACTTGACCTGACTCATTGTTTTTTTTTTTGGCAATTTCTCACTTTCATAGGTAACCACCCGGACCATCACTAACATACTAATCACCTCAAAAGGACTAAAATTTCCAATAAAACATAAATTACCACAATTCATTATAAAATTCACATCGACAACACGGTACCAAAATTTGAAAAAACGGGACGACATGTCAAATAGTCCCATAGACTAAAAATGAAATCAGTCGAAAACACAAAAGGGGCAAAGGTTACAACATGGAGGATCTTAACTACTCGTTTCTTGCTCAATTCTTTCCACGAATAGAAGGAACCTGCCAAACTCCGAAATGATATCTTGAATATTCCAACAACATCAGGGAAAAATCCTCACTGAAGCATAGACTCGATTCAAGGACTTACATACAAAAAGTCCCTCATTATGGTATCGATCTTTGGCTCCAAATCTAAATTTTTATGACCATGTCATACCGTTCACAAGACAACCATTAACTAAACCAATCGGCCGGTGGTAAGCGTCGTGATCGAAACGCAAAGAATCAAGCATTAACTGGAGGACCCTCGCCCACTATGAAAAGCAATAGTTAGAACGGCCCAAGGGATTTCGCTAAGCCGGTCAAGGTAATCACTTTGCCTCAAGATGTCGCCCCCCCCCCCCCCCCTTCCCCCCCCCTAGAAGATCTGCGTGTCGTCTAATCGAGCTTGAAAATCAAGTCTAACGCTTGATGGAAGCTGATCTTGCTCCAATGCAACCTACTCAAGTGAACAAAGTCACTACCTCATGTGAGATCTGCAGTGGTCCCCACGACACTCAGTATTGCATGAAAGATCTTTAAACCAAGCCCTTGTTGGGAATACGCATCTCAGACCGATGAAGCGGAGTAAGGGTACACTTTTAAGCCCGAGTAACACAATTTGGTACACCTACAATTCATCATGGAAAAGTACAGACCAAACCTTAGGTGGAGACAACCCTAAAATTCCCAAAATAAATTGCAAACCCGCCAATACGACGAACCACCTAACCAGTTCTTAACCACGGTTTCAATCCCCCAAATAAAAAAAAAACAACCGTTCCTTCAACAAGAGTCCTCTAAGCTTTAACAATTAATCAAATCTAGAAGGATTGGTACCAACTTTGTGATGGATCTCACGAAGTAGTATTTTCCAAGTTTGAAGCTGATTTCAAACAACAACAGAATGAGATGACCAACAAAATTAACACAATGTTGAAGGCCATCATCGATCAAATATACGGTCAAGAACCCGAAACTGAGTGCTTCCCTAGTTTTGTCTGCTTATTCTTACCTAAATATGGACTCGCAAAATGCTCAAACCATGTCCAAGGTTCGATCAACGCCATCACAATCCATTCCGAGAAGCAAAGCGACTCCTATGATGAGAAAGCAAAAGAGAACGAGGAAGAAGAAAAGGACAACCCAGAAAATATCCCTGTCAACCCTTTCACAACGCCCGATCCATCAGTTGCATTCATCACCGAAAAAGTCCTCAAATTCAATTCATTCTTCGAATCGCTCAGGTTGGTTCCTCAATCATCCGACACCGAGGTCGTTTGCACAAAGGGGGATGATGAAGAAGTCATGTTTATTGAGTTAATTAGAAAGAATGATGACTCTAGCGAAAGAGAACCTGAAGAGGAAGGGAGTACAACAACCGAAGGGGTAGGAGCAGAATGTTTTGACATATTCCCAACTAGAAGTGAACTCGCATATCACAAGTGCCTCATGTGTAGCCTAATCCCTTTGATATTTCTAAGGAACCCCATCATCACAGAAGGGTGCCCATCAAACCTCAAGATACCATGCAACATTGGGCATGTGCATGTGAAAAAAGCCTACATTGACCCTAACTCCCCTCTAAACATCATGACCCGAATGATGTATAATTGGATCAAGAGGAGAAAACTTAACCCAGGGAAAACACGAATAAAGGAGTTAGCAATTTCATAGGAAGGATTAAAGGGATGCATGTTTTCATAGAAAACTTCACCTATGTTATAGACTTCATGATTGTCGAGGATATTAGTTCAATCATAGACCCTAGGTTGTCGCAAGTAGTGCTAGGGAGGCCTTTTGTTGAAATATCCAACATGACTCACGACCCACCCAAAGGAGTAGTTAGGTTCACTAACGGAAATGATGAGGTTGCCTATAAGATGCCCCATAAGATAGAACAGTACAACTCATTGTCAAACCTAGAAAAAGAGCACACAAAATCGGTCTACCTTTGAAACAAGGAGGACAAGAGAAGAGGAGTAGAGTACGTGATGAGCAAGATATTATGATTTTACAAAGAATGCCTAGAGCTTGGACCCGAATACCTAACTGGAATGGACGATGAAGGAGAAGTCACGTAAGGACGTGTGACTTCGAGTCTAGCTACAAGACTCGTAAATAAAGAAAAGCGCTTTTTGGGAGGCAACCTAATATTTACTTTTCCCGCATATTAGGGGTGTTTTGTGTTTTAATTCTTTATTGTTTGTTTTATTATGTTTGAATTATTTTGTAATCATGCTTTGTTTGTTTGTAACTTCGTCTTATTTGCAATCAAAGGTATTTTGCAACAAAATAAGTGTAGGGGAAATATCCGGTTTTTAGAACCAAATTCAAACATTTAAAATGAATTGTTTAGATTAATTCGCGTCAGTTTCGAGTCATATGATTGAATTTTAATTCAGAGGATTTTATGCAGTCATATCTGCACAGGAAAATAACTTATAAAGAATGAGTGGCAAGGAAATTTATTCAATCCAAAAACAAAATATAAGTTTTCACAGAATGTGGAGACGGCATCACGATTTGTACATGACGGCGTCGCCACGACACCTGTGACGGGGTCAGGATATTCCTGACGGCATCAAACGCCTAATTACAAGACAACTCAAAAATTTTAAGTATTTTTTAAAATAAAACTTGTACAACACTTAAGGAAGTTGTAATTCTTTTATAAACCTGCAAAACCATTAGTTTAACAATTCTCTCATCCTATCTTTACTACTTTATAGAGTCAACCCTAATTTCACACTGTATATTATTATATCGCACATTTTACACTTCGTATAGTTGTCTTTGTCTTTGATTACAGGTTATATTTGATGAGAAGAAGCTTGGAAGTTCTTAGGAAGTTTCATTGTATGATTCTTGGAGGGCTATCTAACCAGTTATCGCATGTTTCTTCTCCATTATTGAGCAAACCAGGGGAGTACTAGTTTCTTTTACTTGTTTTCTTTTCCCTTTATTCGTTTTTATAGGTACTTCTATAGAACATTGGGGACAATGTTCAACTTAAGTGTAAGGGGGAAAATAAGCCTTAGAAACTATTCTTTCATTTGCCATTTGCTTTGTCCTTATAATGATGGGTAATATATCGAAACATAGCATAAAAAGGTAATTTTAACCAAAATTTTAAATTTCTTATGACACATACCAACGAAAACCGGGTGTTAATAGCGTCTCATGGATAGGAATTTATATGACTCGCACAAAAACCCTCAAATTCCACCCCTAAAATGTGATGTTCGCCCTTAGATATTATACCTTTAGCTTGTTCGAGTTAAAAATTTGAGCAATTATGTGTGTCTATTCCGTCGTTACGGATATGTATGCGTGGTTTTGTCGCCTTTTTTGGAACATTAGTATCGGTTACTTTAAGATTATGAGAGTGTACCGATAGTATATTAAATTCTAGAACTTGTTTTTGTGATGCATTCTAAGACCGCATAGTAAGTATTAGGATTTGCTTGATAAGAGGCACTAGAGGTTTCAGGGGCCGGTAGTTTAGAAAGGGCGGGGGGGGGGGGGCGGGGGGGTATGGATGGGGGTTGGGGATGGGGAGGGGGTGCGCGGGGGGGGGGGGGGGGGGGGACGTGGGATCGGGTGGGTGGGATGAACGAGTGCCATCGGGAGGGGGGGGGGGGGGGGGGGGGGGGGGGGGGGACCAACTGGGGGGGGGGGGGGGGGGGGGGTGGGGCATTGCACGTCGGGGGATTTTGTTAGGGGTGGCTGGGGGGGGGGGAGGGGGGGGGGGTTAGACCTGGGGGGTGTTCAAAAAGATGAGCAGAGGTAATTTTTATTGTGTCTTCTTCTATTATGTAATACGAACGACCGAAAGGGGATTTCTAGGAATTCCTGAATAGACTATTCCGGATGAATGTAGTAGTAAAATTTTGTCACCCTTAAACCAATCGTTACACCTAAATCGCCTTAGTCTACCTTGTATGTACTAATTTTTAGTACATTATTGTGTTAACCTAAGTTAATTATTTGAGTACACTGTTGTTAAGTCCTTATCCTTGTAAATACAGTTTTGGGACGATTGAGATTCATGGTAGTATTTATTTCGCGAAAGAATAGGGAAGAAAAGTTAAGTCAATACCACCATATGTTTGTCAAATGATCTCCATGTTATTTTGATCCAACTCAAATCGGGTCATTAATTAGATTGTAAATAATCGAGTATGTAAAAGTTCAAGTGTAAGGGTGTATCTATAAACCCCCATGATGTATTATATGTTTAAGCAATGGCAGGGCAAAAGTGTACAAAAAAAATTGTATATAAAAAAAGTAAAAAAATGTATGGGCTGCCATTTGCTTATGTTTATCATAGAGTCAAGAAAAGAAAAAGAAAGAGGTTGATGTAGATTTGTGTAGAGTTTGTATATCTTCGTCTGAGTTCTTGGCTTAGCAACCAAACCAGCGTGTATTCATATAAATAATTAGCTAACCATTCCCCTCCAAACTCACCCAAAGCCACTGATTCGTTAAAATCTATATATATATATACAATAACACAAGCAAACACTCAACCAATTACCTTTAACCAAGGATTGGTCAAGAGTTTACAAATTAAAAAATATATATGTGTCCGGAAGTATGATTCCCGGGTCGTTATGTCCCAACGAGGTGTGCAATTTGAAAATCGAATGACGGATTGATGATTGATGTTTTAATATGACAAGTTATTAGTGGTTTCTATTTACAACCAGTTAAATATGCAAAGAACGACTAATAAAACCAAAAAACGAAAGCTATATAACTTAAGACCTAAAACGGGCACGAAAAACGAGGGTCAAAAACCTAAATTTTGCAATTTTAACCCTAGAACAATTTTTAAACTAAAAATAGATTCTACTTGACTAAAAACGAAGTTTAAAAGAACTAGATCGAAAACGGAGTTCGTTTGGACCAAAAACGAGTCAAAACAAAAACGGGGAGAGAGTGCGCGAGCGCGCGTGAGAGCTTTAGACACACACACACATTTTGCAGCGCGCGATGACCCTATCCAAAAATTTAACAATTTTCCTAAAACTAGTATGAAAAAAAGAAAATTTTTTAATTATGGAAGGGAGTTGATATTTTTCGGGTGGGGGGGACGGTTTTATTTTATTTTTTATGATGTGTTTGTATAAGAGAGTTTAAAAAAGGAAAGATAGAATTAGGGTGAGGGGGATAAGGATGATGATAGTGTATGGGAGGAAAAAGGGAGGGGGAGAAAATTAGCGAGCAAAACAAAGCGAGTAAAGATGACAGTCCAAGAAAAATAAGCTGGGAAACCAGCTTATCAAAAAGCCAAATCAGCTTATAAGCTCAATGGGACCAAAGTGCCTTAAATATTACAACCTTACAAACCACTACTGGATAGCTTAGTTGTAGCACGCAACGGTAGAGTGGAGTGAGTGTGGATTTATAAGGTTGAGGCGTTTGCAGTGGGGGTTTGAGCCCACGACTCACCCCTGAAACTTCCCAAGCTTTCCCCTTTATTTTAATTTTTTAATTTTTTGTTACAAACTGTACCAAGACACAAAAATAAACACTTTTCACAACTATGACTTTTTATGAAAGCTTATAAATAAGCTGTAAAAAGCACTTAAAACAGTCAAAATGGCTTATTAAGCTAAATGGCTTATTTTTTTCTTTTTTTTGGATTTGTTAAGCTGCTAGAATGCAAATAAGCTAGAAACTAAGGCTAAGCTATTCACAATAAGCAAATGCAGATGACAAATAAGCAAGTTTGAATGAGCAATAAGCTTAGAAAAGCTTAATCACCTACTGACATAGAACTAGATACAAAACAGACGAGAAAAAACCAAAGCCAGATTTCAAATAAAAAAAAAGCACAACTTTTGAGCTTATTTCTATAAGCCCTATGACAAAGACGCGGGGGTCTCTATGATCGTCTATAGCTATATACGCGCTTTTAAAACTAAAAGCTGACCAAAAATTTATACAAAACAACAATCAAAAAGCATTTTGGAAGAAAAATAAGCTATAAAAAGGCTAGTAGAAAAGGCTATGACAGACATATTTTAAAAATTAAGTTTGACAAACTATCTAAAATTTTAGACTAAATAAGCTAAGTACAATGAACATCTATAGAGATGCGCGAGAGAGCGAACGACAGCACTCAGCTTACTAAATAGACCTAATAAGCACTAATATACAAGAAACAAGCAATTATAATGAGCTATAAGCTCATATAAGTAGATTGGCACATAAGCTAAAAGCTAGATATAAAACAGATAAGGAGGCACCTTTGTGCTTATAAATAAGCACAAGGATGGATACTTAAGGACCTATAAGCTAGAAATAGGAAAAGAGGACATAAAAAACTATAAGAAAAAGCAGACTTCAATTATTTTGAACAACTAATAAGCTAAAAAAAGGCTAATTAAAAAGAGCAGTATTAACTTTAAAGTTAATACTGCCAAAGGTTTTTTAAAATGAAAAAGGCTTTAAAAAGCTAAACTATGGGCTGAATTAAACTAAAATAAGCTGAAATGAACTTAGTCCAAACTAATAAGCAATTGTAAACCTAAATAAGCCAAGGGAATAATCAAATTAACTTCCCAAAAATAAAAAGCTTATAAATAAGCTGGAAAAAGCACTTAAAACAGACAGAAAGGCTTATTAAGCTAAGTGGCTTATTTTTTTTCTTTTTTGGATTTGTTAAGCTACTAGAATGCAAATAAGCTAGAAACTAAGGCCAAGCTACTAGACTGCAAATAAGCTAGAAACTAAGGCCAAGCTAATCACTAATGAGCTAATGCAGGTTTAAAACAAGCAAAAAGAAAGAAAAATAAGCTTATAAGAAGCTTTTTGGCTGCTGACTTGAAAATGGCTAAAAACAGACAAGAGGCTTTTTGTGGCTTAAAAATAAGCCAGGGGAGATGTTAGTTTTTGAAAGAGGCTTTTTGCAGGCCTCAAAACAGATGTCCAAATAAGCTCAAAACTTGAAAATGAGTTTAAACAGGTTAAGCTTGGTACTTAATGTACTTATGCTTGCATTTTTAGAATCTAAAGCTTTCTATAACCTATCTAATTTAGCTTAAGAAAATGACTCTTTAAAATTTCTAGGTGATTTTGACAGAAAATGTTGAACCACAAATAACACTTGCAGGGATTCTTAGCCTATAACTAATACACAATAACACTCAAAATCTATACTAAAACAAGTACTAAAAGCTACTTTAGAATAACAATCAAAATAAGCAAATTAAAAAATTAAAATTCCACCAGACTTGAACCAAAGCTAAATTACACTTAACTTTTGAGATTTTACAAATAAAAACTTATTTTAAGACTGATTTAAAGGGTTTTAAAACTAGGTTTTGAAAGACAATGAACAACTAAGCAACATTAAACAGAAATAAGCACGTTTCAAACAAGGATAAGCACTGAAATATGCACAAAGGCAATAAGCAGTTTACAAGGGAAATAAAGCAGTTTTAGGTAAAAGCTTAAAATAAAAGACAAATAAGCACTCATTAAGACAAAATGCATAAAAGGCACATAAATAAGCAAGACAAATAGTAAATAAGCAATCAATAAGCAAATTAAGCTGAAATAAGCAATGCTATAGTTTTTTGAGCTTAAAATGAAAATTTAGCAATACCTTTGGTCCTTAACTTTGACAGCAGGTTCATACGCCTAAATGAGCTAGTATGCTAGCTCATTATACCCATAAGTCCATTCATTTCAGACTTATCATCCAATAAGCACACAATAAGCATTCGTACAATTAAGAACTTAAAATTTGAAATTGAAATTTAACTTTAAAAACCTCAAACTTTAATTAAACTTTGAAAAGAGTACAAAAGTAAATTAAAAGTTACAATAAGTTGAAAATAAGCTGAAAAAAAGACTTAATTAAAAACTAAAAGCTAAGATATCTAAGATATACATTGGGGTCCTATTTATAGCCAAATGTCTTCTCTCTTGGTCTTGCAGCTGTGCTTTCCTTGTGAGAGCTTCAAAGGGTGTGTTAGTTGTGTGAGAGGCTTGACAAAAGCTAATCTCGGCCCTTGAAATCATCTTGTGCTTCTTTTGAGTCATCTAAGCCATCGAACTTGCTTGGAAAATGGTGAGATTGCCAACTTGGCAATCTTATATGGCTGAGAGGGTTTAGTGGAGTGAAGGGGAAGGGTTTAACCATGGGTAATTAGGGGTTGTAGGGTAAAAGGTGGGAGAAGAACCCGTGAGCTTATCTTGGGTTTTGAAAGGCGGGAAAAGTGGTTTTAAAGGTATCAAGCTACAACTTTGGTTAGTTGGCAACAATGGTCCCTCAACCATATAGTTTCATTTGCAAAATTCGTCCTTGTGGTGATATGAGTTTGGGGATTGGCGGAAATGCCCCCTAAACTTATATATGTCAATTGCAACTCTAGTCCTTGTGGAATACAACTCTAGGGGTTTGGCAGTTTTGGCCCCTAGAGTTATATTTTCAGTAAATTGCAAATTCAGCCCCTTTCTTTTTATTTCTTGTAATACAACTTTGGGATTTGGCCATTTCAGTCCCTCAAATTATATTCTTTTCTGATTCAGCTTCTCGGAGTTGACTTGACTTTGTCGGGGTTGACTTTGACTTTGAAAGTTTGACTTTTCTGTTGACTTTTTGATTTGGTTGACTTTTGGCTTCGATTTGGCTTCGTCTTTTCACACTTTTTCTTTTCGTGCTCAGTTTTGTCGTTTTTGGCTTTGTTTTTCGTCTTTTTGTGTGATATCCGTTTCCTGCACAACACAAATGCAAAACAAACATATATTTGGCAGTTTTTGTCTGTTTTTGGTCATTTAAGTCCGTTTTTAAGGGAAAAAGATATGTGTAATTAAGCACATACCAAAATCCCCCATACTAAGATATTGCCGTGTCCTCACGCAATGTTATGAAGTAAACACTCAAAAAACTAAGAATCTTAATCCCCCTCGATTAATAACCTCAAAAAGTAGCTAAGTATTCGTCAAGGGAAACTAAAGAATCAGTAGCTTCGACAAGTCCCGTTTTCACCATTTTTTATATGTACACTAACTATCCCTAATATTTTTGGATTTTCCTTTTTCTTTTCTTGACTACCTGTTTGACTTCCTTTATTATATCAACACTGGGATCATAGAATGAGAAGCGCCCATAGAATAATCTACGGATGTCCGAATGGATAAATTCATCGTCCCCGATTTTTCACTAGTCCCAAACTAAGCGTAAAAACGAAATCACTGTTAAGTACAAGTAAAGATGCTAACACTACTTATAACTATGACTTGTCAACTTTTCGCTCCTAACAATTATTCAATTAGAGTGATTGTGCTTAATTTTAAGTTAAATTTAGATCGACAATTTTAGAAAGTAGCATAGTTTATGTGCATAACGATATTTCTGAAGAAATCTGGGGAAAAGACTAGATCACCCACCAACCAGCATATTCTTGATAGATCCCAGCCGAGTTCGACTTAGGTTATCAGGTTGAGACCCCACAGGAGAATGTTCGCAATGTAATAGCGGGATACTCCATCCTTTTAGGCCGAATTTCTTAGATTTACCGCTAAATAAACAATACTACTCAAAGCACGCAAACATCAAAAATTTAATGATCTCATTGGTGCGATTATTCCATGTAGCGACCTTTCTTCTCGGAACGTCCCAGCCTCATCAGCTAAGTGCCCAGGTTTTTGACACCCCACGGAGAATACTTAATCGAAATAATCTACCGACGGCAACCAACAACTTTTGAAGTCTTAAAGCAAGTTATTCTTAGTTCAAAATTATACTTGAGTTTAGAAAAAGAAATCTTAACCATTAAATTTTCATTTATTGCTATATACTATACTACCGTCATCATTTACATGACTACAACATCGGCCACGCCTCCGACAAGATGTAGTGACTTAGTCTGATGATGATTTATTATTGATAATACTTACAGATTTATTATCTCACTATGGGCCTTGTTTTGAAGACTGCAACATCGGTTGTGAGCCGGCAAGATGCAGTAAACCTTTATCAGCCCACAGTTTATAAAGCTGAACTAAGATGAATATTTTTGTTTCCGAAAGAGCTTCTTTTTAGAAAATGTCAGTTTAAAGTTAAAGCAAAATTAAGCACGTTTATTAGTCAGGTTAAGAGCTTCTGGGAGAAAAAGCGACAAGTTACACTTATAAGCTTTTAAGATTTCCAAATAATCCTTGTTTAGCATCCTACTTGTAAATAACACTATCATTTCTCGTTCTTCGCAAATTTAAAATCCCTAATAAAAGGATCCGCGAATGCTTAGCCTAATAAACTTTCGTTTATTAAATGGTTAAGGGACAAAGCTAGGGCTCAACACGCCTGATCGAGTCAAAATTTATTCTCATTCTACCCATTAGGAAAGTCAAAAACTGTGACAAAACACTTATTTTATTTTTGAAAATTTTTAAATTTTTTTCATTTTTTTGGTATTTTTGCAAAAATTTTGGTGGTAAAAACGGGATTACGTGACAACAACGGCTGCAGGCAAAATCAAATCGAAGATCCCCCCCATACTAGAACTAAACATCGTCCTCGATGTTTTTAAAGGGGTACCTACGTAAATCTAAGGCCGTTTATGAAGTGTGCCACAAGATAAAACGTTAGTTGATTAGATTAGGATATTGAATTCCCAAAATGAAGCTGAGGATGTGAAACTCTTGTGAGTGAAGGGCAAAACCGATAGCACGAGAGTCTTTATAATCCGAGAAATCCTGGACATACAAAGCACACAAAACACGGGTAATGGAAGAGGTAAGCCTCCTCACACAAAAACTTTTATTCAATACTACATAATACTGCTACTCATAAGCATGGGGTGCCTCCCACGAAGTGCTTGTTTAAGATCGCTATGCTTGACCCGTCCTCGAATTTATTGGTCCATGGGGAATGTCTAGAGATCTGGGACTACCTCGATTGGTACGTCCCCTCCAAAGTAGTGCTTCAAACGATGACCATTCACTTTAAAATTTGGTCTGGAGTTTTGGGATAACTCAACAGTGCCATATGGAAAAACTTGGGTTACAGTGAATGGTCCACTCTAGCGGGTCTTAAGCTTGCTCGAGAAAATCTTCAATCTAGAGTTAAAGAGGAGGACTCGATCACCGACGTTGAAAACGCAATTTTTAATCTTGGAGTCATGGATTCTCTTTGTTTTCTCTTTATAGATCAAAGAGTTTTCATAAGCATGATCATGAAGTTCATTAAGTTCGTTGAGCTAAACTTTTATGTGATCACCCGTGGTTTTGATATCAAAGTTTGTATGCTTAAGGGCCCAGTAAGCTTTGTGCTCTAACTCAACCGGTGTCATTGCAAAAATGGGTTTCGCGATCACTTATGATTGCACGAGGGGCACCAAATCTGGAGAAGAGAGTTTTA
>BQNB010030891.1:9390-54471 GCA_026074375.1 Tanacetum coccineum
TCCGTGGGATAATTTTGTAATTTCAATCTAGAAGTAGGTTTTCGCAAACACACCTGCTTTATTCGTGACTTAGAAGGTGTTGATCTACTCAAGGGATCAAGGGGTTCAAACTTATACACTTTGTCTCTTGAAAATTTGTTGCTATCCTCTCCTATATGTCTCTTGTCTAAGGCCTCAAAGACCAAGTCTTGGTTGTGGCATCAAAGATTATTCCAAAACTAAAGTATCAGAAGGATCACTTGTGCTCTGCCTGTGCTCTCGGTATAAGCAAGAAACATTCCCACAAACCCAAAGCTAAAGACTCCATTCAAGAAAAACTTTATCTATTGCATATGGATCTTTGTGGGGCAATGAGGATTCAAAGTAGCAATGTGAGAAAATATATACTGGTTATCGTTGATGATTATTTTTGGTTTACATGGGTGAAATTTCTACGATCAAAGGATGAAGTTCCAGAGTTCGTGATTAAATTTCTCAAAATGATTCAAGTTCGTCTGAATGCAATCGTTCGTAACATCAATACTGGTAATGGCACAAAATTTGTCAATCAGACACTAAGAGCTTATTATGAATAAGTCGTAATCTTACATCAAACATCTGTTGCTCACACTCCATAACAGAACGACATTGTCGAAAGACAAAACCGTACTTTAGTGGAAGCTGCTCATACCATGTTGATTTTTTCAAAGGCTCTGTTATTTCTCTAGGTATAATCAATCGCCACAGCTTGATATACTCAAAACCGATCATTAATCTGAAAACATCACAACAAAACACCGTATGAACTTCTCCATGATCGAAAACCTGACCTATCTTATCTCTATGTATTTGGTGCTCTATGCTATCCCACTAATGACAATGAAGACCTTGGTGAGTTAAAACCTAAAGTTGATATAGGAATCTTTGTTGGTTACACTCTTGCAAAGAAAGCATTCTGAATATACAACAAAAGGACCTGTTTAGTCATTGAAACTATTCATGTTGATTTTGATGAGTTGATAGCAATGGCTTCTGAACAATTTAGTTCAGGACCCGAGCCTCAACTTTTGACTCCTTGAAAAATAAGTTCAGGACTCATGCAAAACATTCCTTCTTCAACACCGTCTGTCCCACCAACAAAGAACGACTAGGAAACATTGTTTCAGCCAGTGTTTGATGAGTACTTTAAACCTCCATCTTGTGTTGATCCTCAAGTTCCTGTAGTCATTGCTCCAGAACTTGCTGTTTCAACTGGTACACCTTCCTCAATTACAATTAATCAAGATGGACCATCTACAAGTACCTCACAAACAACTCAAGAAACACCATCACCAGTTATTCCTCTTGGTGTTGAAGAAGCTGACCATGATATTGAAGTTGCACACATGGATAATAATCCCCATGTCGATTTTCCAATGCTAGAACCAAGTTATGAAGAATCCTCCTCTCGGGTTGTTATTAGAAATAATGTGTACTCAGTCAATCAACCACCCAAATACATCAATAAATGGACCAAAGATCATCTGATTGATAATGTAATTGACGATCCTTCAAGACCCGTCTCCACTCGACATCAACTACAAAATGAAGCCTTGTTATGTTATTTCGATGCTTTTCTCTCTTCCGTTGAACCTAAGAGTTATAAAGAAGCATTGATAGAATCTTGCTGGATTAAAGCCATGCAAGAAGAACTCAATAAGTTTGAATATCTTAAAGTTTAGGAGCTTGTACCTCGTCCAGATCGTATTATGATTATCACCTTGAAGTAGATATACAAGGTCAAACTAGATGAACTGGGAGGTGTGTTGAAAAACAAGGCTCGGTTGGTAGCGAGGGGATATAGACAGGAAGAAGGCATAGACTTTGAAGAATCTTTTGCTCTAGTTGCACGACTCAAGGCCATCCATATCTTTATAGCATTTGATACTCATATGAACATGATCGTCTATCAAATAGATGTGAAGACCGCGTTCTTGAATGGCATACTGCGTAAAGAGGTCTATGTAAGTCAACCGGACAGGTTTGTAAATCCAGAGAATCCCAACCATGTGTACAAGCTTAAGAAAGCCCTTTATAGTTTGAAACAAGCTCCACGGGCTTGGTATGATATGCTCTTATTGTTTCTACTCTCCCAAAAGTTCTTTAAAGGCACCGTTAATCCTACATTATTCATTAGGAGAGAAGGCAAAGACATCTTATTGGTACAAATTTATGTCGATGATATTATATTTGCCTCCACTAAACCTGATCTTTGTGAAACTTTTTCTAAAATCATGTGTTCAAAATTGAAGATGTCGATGATAGGCAAACTATCATTCTTTCTTGGACTACAAATTTATCAAAGTCCCAGAGACATCTTTTTAAATCAATCCAAATATGCTCTTGAATCACTTAAAATATGGTATGGAAACCTATGACCCGGTGGATACTCCAATGGTGGAGAAATCCAAACTGGATGAAGATCCACAAGGGAAATCCGTTAATCCTACACATTATCATGGAATGATTGGCACCCTTATGTATCTTACATCTAGTAGACCAGGCCTTGTATTTGTTGTATGCATGTGTGCTTGGTATCAGGAAAAGCCTACCAAAAAGCACTTACATGCGGTTAAGCGAATCTTTTGATACCTAAGAGGAACCATTAATACGGGTGTGTGGTATTCGAAGGATTCTTGCATTGCTCTAACAACTTTTATAGATGATGACCACGTTGGTTGCCAAGATACCAGAAGATGTACATCTAGAAGTGTGCAGCTATTGGGTGACACATTAGTGAGTTGGTCGTCAAAGAAACAGAAAAGTACGACCATATCTAGTACAAAAGCTGAATATATCGCCCTATCTGGATCTTGTGCTCAAATACTTTGGATGCAATCACAACTGACGGACTATGGCCTCATATTCAACAAAATACCTATGTACTGTGATAATAAAAGTGCCATTGCTTTATGCTGCAACAACGTCCAACACTCCCGATCAAAGCATATTGACATCAGATATCACTTCATCAAGGAGCAAGTGAAGAATGAGGTGATTGAGCTGTACTTTGTCAGAACGGAGTATCAGCTGGCAGGTATTTTCACCAAAGCTTTGCCACGAGATAGACTTGCATTTCTTATCAAAAAACTTAGGATGAAAAGCATGTCTCCTGAGATTCTGAAACGTCTGGCATAAGAAGAGGAAGAGTAATGGTGGTAACTCTTCACATATCCTTCGTATCATATGTATATAAGAAAATATAAAAAAATCCAAAAAGATTTTCACTTTATATAAATTTTACAAAAAGAAAATACATAAATATACGAGGTTGTAAATGAAGTTCGAGCAGAAGTTCTAAATGCTTTCAAAACATGTCAATTGCTTGCTATTATTTCAGATAGTAACCCAGTCTTCAATAAAAAGGCAAGTATATCGTGAAAAGATAACTTGACCTCATAACAGGAAATTAACTTTTCTCGGGTATGAATTGCTTTATATTCATACAAAGGCTTGTGTATACTTTGCTACACAACATGTGCTTTCTAATCAAATAAGTATACGTGTTAGTGCATTTATTAATGTCAAATAAGAGAAATCTTGTTCTTAAAAGGTGTTGTATTTCAAAAATAATTAAACATATCAGTTTCTCATCAGAAAAGATTTTTAAAGAATTTTCTATCGCTCAAACAATGTCTACAGCTCTTTAAATAGAAAACGAGACATTATTTGAGGGGGAGAAATATTCAATTCTTTCAAAATTAATCTTTCAAAAATCAACTCGGAATAAAAGGAAAAAGTCTTAAATAATAATGGATCATCTTTTGAAGGGGAGTTAATATTATTTTAACTCAAAAAAGGCTTAAGATGTTATTGTATTTAACTTTTAGGGACTAAATAGTAAAATTTAGGACTTAGAATTTATGTTTGCATCTTTAGGGGCTAAATATGTCATTAATATAACTTGGTTAAACTTAAGGCTAAAGTGAATAAAGGAAATAGAAGTTGTGTCAAAGAACGAGGACCATTTCTGTCATTTCTTGAAATTTAACCGGTTATACCTCTTTGTTTACAAAAATCGCTCACATAACTCTTATACACAAATCCAAACACACCTTTTTCGCTCTTAACACATTTCGCTAGCATCATACTTAAAATTCAAAACTTGTTTTCAAGGCAAAAGTTACACTACTACTCGTTCATAATTCCTTTCTCATCACTTTGGTAAAAAGAATTAGTCTAAAACTCCTTTTATCACTCGAAAATCAATAAAATTCAATTTAGGGTTCATAAATTAAAAGTTGAGGTTTCTTCTAATTAGGTGAGGGGTTTCATTTGTTAGGTTTCCTAGAACACTCGTTCGAAACAGTTTTTGATTTAACACATCCATTTGTGAGTTTGGTCAATTCTTATGTTTAAATATTGTGAAACATGTTGACATAGCGTACTTGGTTGTGGGTTTATGTGTTATAGCTTTGTGATTACTCCTTTATTCCCTTGAATGTTGTTGTTTGTGTCTTAGGTTCTCTTTTGCTTGGAAAAGTATGTGCCTTGGCTTGAAAACTATTTCTTGGTGTAAAGGTTGTTATTGTACCATGCTATGTGTATTTGTTAACTATTATATGTCCTTATGTGATCTATTTGAGCCTCCTAGATGTCCCTTAGTCAGTGATAATTATGTTTCTCCTTTGAATCTTTGCGTATGAATAATTTCGAGAACTAAAGGTTGCTTAAAATCTTATGGTATTGATTCAGTGATGCTCCTGATTGATTTTGTGTTATATGTGATGAAAGTCTTTATGGTGTTTGATTGGTAAAACCTTAGTTAAGAATGATTGATGCATGCGAAATATGTTAGGAATATTGTGTGCGAAATATGTTTGCCTTTGTCTGTGTGAAACATGTTTTCTACTTATTCGTTGTGAAATATGTTTTGTATAACTGTGCGAAATATGTTTTATATGTCTGTACAAAATATGTCATTCTGTGCAAAACATGTTTACTACATATTCCTTGCGAAACATGACAGTGTTCATAAACCAAGCGAAATATGACATTTTATGAAAAGAAACTCTGCCTAAATTTTTCTAAAACTTGTTTATTATGTCTTATTACATCTCTGTCATAATTGAATGTGTTGTATTTGCCCTCTGATTGAATGTTTGCCATGTTTAAATGTGTATTAGTTGCCCTCTGATTGAATAATTTGACTTAGGTTCTCTTGGACATGTCTAGTTGACTTCATCAGTTGACTTTGACTATTGACCTTAGTTGACGATATTCTTATAGAGTATTAATATGGACATGTTTGCATGGAACATAATCATAGCATATTCCTAAATCTATCAAATCATCAAGGATAACCAAATTAGTCAGTAAAATATATATGTTGTGTATATAAATTGTATTGGTTAATTCTTAAGCAAAATCATGAATCCACAAAAAAACTCAGCAAGTTATTGTCGTGATGAAAAATGGGTTCCATCTACTGAAAGGGTCAAGATAAGCCCTACCAATGTTAGACTGGAAACGACTATGCATCAGAAGGAAGAATCATTTCAAGTCATCATTGATGTGATCAAGAACTCCACGTGCCTTTAGGCATTCACTATCTCTGCAGAAGTCCCTGAATATTTATCCAGCAGTTCTGGTACACTATTAAGAAGGTCAAAGACTCAAAATCTTATGAATTCATTTTGGCCAACAAGAAGTGCATAGTCGATGCTGAAGTCTTTAGAAAGATTCTTGATATATGTCCAAGAGTTGAAGGTGAAGAATTTACTGAGGTACAAGATGATGATGCTACTCTCACCTTCATCATTGACCTTTGCTACAAAGTTTCACTACAAAAGTATACTAGTGTGTATGTGGATCACATACATCATCCATGGAGCACTCTGGTAGCCATTATCAACAAGTATCTCTCTAAGAAGACTGGAAGCAATGACAGACTTAGAAAATCCAGAATTGACATATTGCAGGGCATGTTCTACAAGGAATATGTCAACTATCCAAAGCTAATTTGGGAAGACTTTTCTTTCCAGATTGACCACAGGAAGGAGAAGAAATCAAGGCGTGAAACAATGTCATTCCCTAGATTCACCAAATTTATCATCAATTACTTCCTCTCACAACACAAGTCGCTCTCCAAGCTAAAGTTTCAACACTATCATATAATCAAGGATGATGGTATTGTAAGCAGATTAAATTTGTCATAATTGGTGAAGACTATTAGGAATATGGACTTCTTATTCCGAAGACCATGCTGACAGAAGGAATTAAGCAATCAGAATCTTATCAAATGTTCATTAAATATTCCACTAGTCAAATTCCTCCTAAGAAGAGCAGAGGCAAAGGGTCACAAGGGAAGAAGACTACAAATACTCCTGTGGCAGATGTTGATGTGTCTGAAGAGTCTGACTCTGAATTAGCCAGAAAGAGAACTACTAGTAGAAGAGTGATCAAGAAGAAAGTCACAATTTTTGCAGTTGACAACATCATTCCTGATCTAAATGTCGCTTTAGAATTAGGTAAATCTATCAGCTTAACTAAAGCTGCAAAAGAGGAAGTAGCAAGGCAAGTCCATGCTACTCATGCAAGGATTATGACTGGATCTGTCCTCAAGCCTGCTAGAAGAAGACCATTAGGTATTGCCTTTAGAGATACTTCTCTGATGTCAAAGAAAATGTCTTATGATCCTTCTCAAAAGCTTAAAAGTGTTCAATCTTTAACTCTCGAAGAACAAGAAGTGTAGATACTATGCAAGATCTCAAAGAAAGCAGGAAAACCATCAAAAGACAGCCATGTATTGGAGGCTCAAGTGAAGGAACTGGTAGGATATCAGGGGTTCTTGATGAGTCCACAGTCGTCTCTACTACCTCAAGTGAAGGAACTGGTACTATACTAGGGGTTCTCGATGAGTAAATACTCAGAAGAAGACCAACATGATGATGATGAAGTTGATTGGATTTATTCTGATGAGGATGATAAGAAGAAAGATGATGCTGATGATGACAAAAGCATCAATCTAGAAATGACTGATGATGAAGAAACTGAAGATGAATTTGTACATGATGATGAACAAGTGAATGACGATGAGGATGAAGAGATGGTAAATGCTAAAGTTGAAGAATTAGGGAACGGTGATGCAGAAATATCTGATGCAGCCAAAGCAGATGCTGAAAAGACTAAAGAAGTAAAAGATGATGCCAAGAAAGCTGAACTTCCTCCAACAAGCTCTAGCTTATCAGTATCATCAGGTTTTGGTGATCAATTTCTTAAACTTTCATCTGATACTTCTTTAATTAGTACTGTTAAGGACACTATAGATTTTGAGATCAACTCGTTATTGGATATTAAAATCCAATTTGAAGTTTTACATATCTAGTCTCCATCCATCCTTATTGTACCTGTTTTGGTGATTTCTGAGCCCTCAGCCCTTACACCTATACTTGAAACTCCTTCAGTGGCTCATGCAACAACTCTTCTACCCCCTCCATCTGTCTCCACCATACCACATGTACTAAAACAACAAACAACACTTATCCCCACACCACCAATCATAACTGAATCTCTAATTATTACCACTGCTGTCCCTGAATCCAATGCACTCACTGATGTATAGCTAAGAGTTGTAAAATTAGAAAAGGATGTGTTTGAGCTGAAGAAAATTGATCACTCTGCTAATGCTCTTGCTTCTCTCAAATCCCAAGTTCCAACGGTTGTTGAACATTATCTTGGATCTAAAATTGGTGATGATCTTCAAAAGGTTCTACAGAAACTCACTGCAGACCTTATTTAGAAACATTCTATGAATCCTTGAGCCAAGAAAGATTCAGAAACCAACAATCGATCTTGAACATGAATCTTAGAAGATTGCTTCAAAGATTCACAAGATTAAGAAGGAACAAGCTGAGAAGCAAAAGATGCCGAAGTATACAATTAAGTCTACTGACAAGGCAGCACTCAAAGAGTGTGATTAGAAAAGCGCTCTCTACCAAACCATGAATGAAAATAAGTCTTTCAATAGAAATCCTGCTAATCATGCATTATACCATGCTCTCGTAGAAGCTTTGATAGAGAATGAAAATGCCATGGATAAGGGAGTTGCTGATACAGTCAAGAACCATAAAAGACAACATGATGATGGTGAGAATGATGATGAAGACCCTTCTGCTAGACCAAACCAGGGTAAGAAGACAAAGAGGAGAGGAACTAAAGAGTTAGAGTCTTTTATGAAACCATCCACCACCAAGGAAACCTCCAAAGGTAAAGCTTCATCCAAAAGTTCTAAAACCGGTATGTCTGCAACTACAAAGAAACTGATTGAATAACCAATTGATGAGGTAGTAATGGATGATCTAGAGACCAATGCAAATGAAGATGTGGTTAATGATGTTGACCGTCCTCAAGATGATGTAGCACTAAATACCGACAAACCTTCTAGAGACACTTGGTTCAAACAACTTCCAAGGCCTCCTACTCCTGATCCAGAATAGAATAAGCGTCCAGTCATAACTAATCAACCTGAACAACCTTAGTTCAATAGTAGGGTATTTGCTACAAAGGATCCCCTCACATTCGAGGAACTGATGGCCACTCCTATTGACTTCTCCAAGTTTACTTTGAATCAACTCAAGCTAGACCATCTTACTTAAGAAATCCTAGTAGGCCCTGTCTACAACCTATTGAAAAGAACATGCACTAGTAGCATTGAACTTGAGTACAATATCGAGGAGTGTTTCAAAGCATTAACAGATAGACTTAATTAGAACAATCCAGAAGGAGATCATTGCCCCTTTGACTTGACCAAGCCTCTTCCCTTGAAAGGTCGTCTAGGCTATCTAATCGTTACCGTCGAATATTTCTTCCATAACGATCTAGAATTTCTGAAATCATCCGATCCAAAGAAGAACTACACTATGTCTATCACAAATACAAAAGCAACTCGGTATGAGATAGTGGGAATTGAAGATATGGTCCCTACACTTTGGAGTCCTATCAAATATGGATATAACAAAGATGTTGAAAAAGGGATCAAGCACTGGGGTGACAGGCCACAACTTTGGTATAGATCTCAGATAAACAAGTTTTCAAATCATAATGTGTATTCTACTTAGAAGATTCTTGGTGTGAAAAGTGTTAGTGTCAAGAAACTGCATGGTTATGGTCACTTGGATGAGATTGTGATGAAAAGAGCTGATCGACATCTATACAAGTTTAAAGAAGGCGACTTCGTTGATCTATACTTAAATGACATTGAAGAAATGCTTCTTCTTGCTGTTCAACACAAGTTATTCCATCTCGATGGCAGTGACATTGTTGACTTTATTGTGGCTCTTCGTATGTTCACAAGAAGTCTTATCATTAAAAGACGTGTCGAGGATTTACAACTTGGTGTAGAGAGTTACCAGAAGAAACTTAACATCACCGAACCTCAAAAGACCTTTCCTAGAAATTGAATTCAATGAACTCTACACTCCATCATACAAACCACCAGGAGTAATCTATGAAGATGACGAGGTGTCATTTTATACACTTTTTCGGGGTCGTTTAACCCCCAAAATCATGTGTTTATGCCCAAAATAGGTACTTAATCGTTCCTTTTCAGGTATTTCGCATTTGGAAGACATTTGGATGAATTACATGTGACTTGGGCTCATTTGGAGAAGAAACGGATGAGAATACAAACCAACACCAAGACTCTTGAAGATTTGTGCTCACAAAGCCTGGAGACGACGTCACAAGCCATACATGATGCGGTCATGACTCATCAAGGGACGGCGGCACATATTTCAAGACGGCGTTAGCCCGTACTGACTTAAACGCAGATCTAGAAGATTCATTTTACGACAGCGTCACGATCAAAATGTGACACCGTCGCGTCGATTTTATTATATATACAAACTCGAATTTAGGGTTTTGTATGTGTAACTTTAGAATAAAAAGAGGGCACAAACCCTAGTTCATTTTGCAGCTGTAGGAGACGATTTTAGGGCCTAAAAACCCTATTGTACTTCTTCTAATTCATGTTTTAATCAAGTAAGGTTTACTTAATCATTCAATATGTTTATGTGTTGTTTGATCTATTGTTCTTGGTTTATCTTTAACATGCTTGGCTAAACCTATTATTGTGTTTATTTATGATTGTAAGAAACCTAGAATGTAGATCTTAGTGGTGTTGCCTCTTGTGATGGATGTGCACATTAGGTCTTAGAAAACCAGCTTTTTGTTAATAATCGCTGTTGATATGTCTAGGGAAACATGATTGTGTAGAAAGGATACCATCGGGTAACAGTCTTCATACTACCTTGCCTAATAGGGTTGAACTAGCTTTTAATGTAATTTCACATGCGATTAGAAAACTCCTAAGGGACTGTAGTAATAGTCTTCATACTACCTGGCATTGTGCTATTGCTCAGCGGCATACTAAGTAGACGGCGGTTCATGTAATCTTCATGCTTTAGGACAATAGTTTACATAGATCATCACAAGTGTGACAAGGCAACAACACCAGGGGAAGCAATCTAGGGAGTACTACATGATTAAATAGACACAATCTTTTATCTTATTTTTATCA
The DNA here is from genome assembly GCA_026074375.1 of Tanacetum coccineum. Lineage (NCBI taxonomy): Eukaryota > Viridiplantae > Streptophyta > Magnoliopsida > Asterales > Asteraceae > Tanacetum > Tanacetum coccineum. The sequence goes on from BQNB010030891.1 coordinate 19,928, forward strand.
CTATTAGTTAGATTATATTTAGTTAATAGCTAAAACCAAACCTCTCTCCAATATATGATATTATCTGCTTTCATAAAATACAAAAAATACAAAAATAATCTTTCCCTCTACCCTTAGAATTCTATTAGACCATGATCAAGCCTTCCTAACCTATTCCTCGATGTTGAACGATAAACAACCTCAAGTCTTGCCCATACTACACTACAACGATTAGGTGCACTGCCTAGGGAGTTGTAAAACTTCTCGTGTAGAAGTCCTACGACAACCCCACATCAAGTTTTTAGCACCGCCGCCTGGGGAATAGTTAGGTTTTGATCATAGTTTAGCTTAGTTCTACTTGCTTGAATCCTTTCAAGTGAGAATTTAATTACCGCACATTAGATTTCTTGTAATCTATCTTTTCTTTGTGTTATCTATTTCGTAACCCATTCTCGTTAACCACTATAGGAGACGAGAATCCTATCTGTACTCTAGGAGACTACTCCAAACCTAGCCACGAGGGCTATAGGAATACCATCGAGCTCCCCGCAGGGAACAACGTGGTACCTCTTCGATCCGACACCATCCGGTTGGTGCACAACGGATGTTCGTTCCACGGACTTTGGTCTGAGGACCCAAATCAACACCTCAAGGACTTTCTTAAACTTGTGGACTCACTTGACCTTGACGGTGAAAATAGGAAAAGAACGCGCCTGCGTTTATTTCAATTTTCCCTACGCAATCAAGCTAGCAATTGGCTTGAACGCCTTCCAGCAGGATCCATCTCCACATGGGAGGATCTTACTACCTGATTCCTTGCTCAATTCTTTCCACCGGGAAGGACCGCAAAACTCCGCAATGATATCCTGATGTTCCAACAACATCATGGAGAATCTCTATCCGAAGCATGGACTCATTTCAAGGACTTACTCTAAAAAGTCCCTCATCATGGCATAGACCTTTGGCTTCAAGTCTAAATTTTTTATGACCATGTCAATCTCGTCACAAGACGAACCATTGACCAATCGGCCGGTGGTAAGCTTCGTGACCTCAACCCCGAAGAATCCTGGGCAATATTAGAGGACCTCGCCCTCTATGACAACGAAAGTTGGAACGACCCAAGGGATTTCGCTAAGCCGTTCAAGGCAATCACATTACCTCAAGATGTCCCGAGTACATCCGACCGCCCTCTAATCGAGCTCGAAAATAAAGTCCAATGCTTGATGGAAGCTTATCTTGCTTCAACACAGCTTACTCAAGTAAATAAAATCACTGCCTCATGTGAAATCTGCAATGGTCCTCACGATACTCATAATTGCATGAAAGGCCCCGAGCAGGCTTGTGTTGACTACGTATCTTCGCACGCGAACGAAATAAGAGGCAAGAGGTTCATCTCGAACCAAGGACCAATGAGTTTAAAAGATGCCGCCAACACTTGGATGGACTAAACAAAATTTAATTGGGAGCAAACTCAAACATTTACAAACCCACGGAACGAATCAATCTTCGTCTACTCCTCTAGTTATCAAATAAAGCTTAAAAAGGCATTACTTGATTTCGACTCCAACCAAGAGAAGAGGTTATCCCACTTAAGAACCTAACTTGAACAACAGCAGGACGACATGACTGGAAAAATTAATCTTCTTTGGAAAACTGTCTCTAAAAAACTCAATGACGCATCTCCTCCTAAAAATGCAGGAAATTCCATGGCCCCTAAAAGCATTGCAGCAATCAGCCATGACAAGAAGGAGGAACTCAAAAAGAAAGGAATCAAAATCCCATCAAAATTCTCTCACAGGGCCCATAATATCTCTCCTCCCGCATCCATAAAAGAGCTAAACAAAAATCCATCATCTCCAAAACGCGTTCATTTAACAATTCAATCGTATCTAACACAAACTGATAACGGAATAAGAAGAACGACCCTGTCATCGACCAACACATGTGATCTCAACCCCGGTGGTGTGGTAAAAGGAAAAGAAGAGGTAAAGGAGAAAGACAGGGAGGAAGATGAAATAGAAACCGACATGGAAGTAGAAGAGGTGATCGAAGAGGAAGAAAGTGAATTCAAAACTGATGAAGAAGTCGAAGAAATATTCGAAGAAAAGGAAGAGGATGAAGATGATGAAAACTTTAACTCATTCCCAACTATGAAGGAATTGTCACATCATAAATGGTTGTTAAAGAATCCTCGACCCCCGTAGGTAAAGGCGAAAGTAAGAGCCGTAAGCCCAAACAACATCAAAATCTCCTGCATGGTCGGTCACATCTTCAAGAGACACACTTACATAGACCTTGAGTCACTAATCAACATCATGTCTAGGCGGCAATATAATCAAATCATGACTTATGGGCTTAGATTAAGGCAGAAACCATCAAACCCCAATAAAATTAGCAACTTTGTAGGAAGAATAAGAGGCCTAAAGATTTTCATAGGAAGCTTCACCTACGAATGCGACTTTATGATATTAGAATATACTACTAGCATTATCGATCACCACCTTAGAGAAATGGTTTTTGGAAGGCCCTTCATTGAGGAAACCGGCCTTGTCTACAATAAAGGAGAAGGAACGGTCATGTTTGAGCAAAATGATGAGAAAATCACATTTAAAATGCCTCACACCATGGAGATATTCAGGCAAACAAAACTTATGGGATTGAGCACCGATTCCATACCCCCATTCGCCCATATAAGAAAACTTTTGGCCATGAATGACGCACTACATACAAAAGCTTAACTCATTCAGAGATTGAGTTACAAGCAAAGACAGAGGAATAAGAAGGGGAATTAGTGCGCGAGAGACGCGAGTGAGGTTAGAAAAAGAGATGATGGATAACAAAGGAGAAGTCACGTAAGGACTTATGATTTCGAGTCTAGCTAGAAGACTCGTTAATAAAGAAAAGCACTTCTTGGGAGGCAACCCAATTTACTCTTCTCGTAAATTAGGAGTGTAATGTGTGTTTTAATTCTTTTCAATTTGTTTTATTATGTTTGAATTATCTTATAATCATGCTTTGCATTGTCTTTAACCTCGTCTTAATTTCAATCAAAGGTATTTTGCAAACAATGAGTGTAGGGGAATTTATCTGGCTTTTGAGCTAAATTCAAACATGTTAAATGAATTGTTTAGATTAATTCACATCAATATCGAGTCATATGATTGAATTGTTAATTCTCAGGTTTTATACATCAATTTATACAGAAACTAACTTATGGAATCAAGTGCAGGAAATTTTTCATCCAAAACAAAATTTTTATTTTCATAGACGATGGAGACGGCGTCGCGAATAACACTCGACCCCGTCACCACGACACCTGTGACGGGGTCACACCAATCCCAACGGCGGCAAACGTCCAGGTCTAGAAAACTTAAAAGTTTTTAATTCTTTTTGAAAATAAAACTTGTGCAACATTTAATATAGGTATTCTTCTATATAAACCTGCAAAACCTGATAAGTTTAACAATTCTGTCATCCTATCTATCGAGTTGAACCCTAAATTCATATTGTATATTGGTAAATCGTACATTTTATGCTTGGTATAGTTTTCTTTGTCTTTGATTACAGGTTATATTTGATGAAAAGAAGCTTGGAAGTTCTTAGGAAGTTTCATTGGATGATTCTCAGAGGACGATTTAACCAGTTATCGCATGTTTCTTCTCCATTATTGAGTAAACCAGGGGAGTACTAGTTTCTTTTCCTTGTTTTCTTCTTCCCTTTAATATCGTTTTAAATAAACGGTACTTCCAGAGAACATTGGGGACAATGTTCTAGCTTAATGTAAGGGGGAAAATAAGCCTAGAAACATCCTTTCATTTGTTATATGCTTTTGTCCTTAAAATGGATAATTATCGAAACATAGCATCAAAAGAAGTGATTTTTACCAAAATTTAAATTTTTTTATGACACATACCAACGAAAACCGAGTATTACTAGCATCCCATAGATAGGAATTTATATGACTAGCACAATAACCCTTAAAATTCCACCCCAAAAATATGAGGTCCGCCCTTAGATCTTTAGGAATTCGGGTATCTATCATCGGTAACCCAAGATGATTTTATGTTTACCCGGTTTGAGTTAAGGAGTGAACAGTCACATGTGTCTATTCTGTCGTTACAGATGTATACGTGTGGTCTTCGTTACCTTTTCTGGAATGTCTGGTGTTAGTAAAATTCACATGAGTGTACCGGTAGCAAATTAAATTCTAAAACTTGTTTTTGTGATGCATCCCGAGACCGCATAGTAAGTATTAGAATTTGCTTGATAAGAGGCATTAGGATTAACCCATGATTTAAACTTGTAATTGTTATGATGGTTACCTCGATCATACAACTATCCTACACCCTTGCCATGCACTCACCTTTAGTGCAGGATACCCTAGTACAACCCTCTGAGCCTATCCTTTTTCACGGTTCTCGTAATTTTCTGGTTAATCTAAACTATTAATGAAGAGCGTTGACACCCTTAAACCAATCATTACACCCAAAAAGCCTTATCCTACCTTATATGTACTCACCTTTAGTACATTATTATGTTAACCCAAGTTAATTGTTTATGATTGCTAAGTCTTTATCCTTGTAAGTACAGTTTTGGGATGATTGGGATTCATGGTAGTATTTATTTCGCGGAAGAATTAGGAAGAAAAGTTAAGTCAATACCCTTATATGTTTGTCAAATGATCTCCATGTTATTTTGATCCACCTCAATACGGGTCATTAGTTAGATTGTAAATATCGAGCATGTAAAAGCTCAAGTGTAGGGGTACGTGTTATTAACCCCCATGTAGTATTATGTTACTTATTAAAAAAACGAGAAAAGAAAAAGAAAGAGATTGTTGTAGAGTTTGTATATCTTTGTCCGAGTCTTGGCTTAGCAACCAAACTAGCGTATATTCATACAAATAAATAGCTAACCCTTCCACTCCAAATTCACCCAAAGTCACCACCCAAATGTATCCCATCCGTTTCCGTTTCCATTATATGTTATCTTACACCTACACCCCATAACCCTTTAAAAGACCTCCTAGATAGTAATGAATAATACTTGCACCTAGTGGTAGAGCTTTGATCCTTTACCAATCCTATGGTAATTTATATGCTATGGCAGGTAATGAGTGTGATTTTCTGTTTCCTCCATATGTTATAATTCATTATACACCTAAGTGAAAGAGAGAATCCCAAACACTTATGTGAGGTGCTAGTATATATTTTCCGTGCTTTTAATTACGAGGTCTAGGAGGTTACATTGTAGAATATTTTTAAATAGTAGGTAAAATGACCCCTCATATTGTTATTGTCTAGGTAGAAAAGCCCATTTGCTTGAGGACAAGCAAATCCCAAATGTAGGGGTATTTGATGAGGTGTCATTTTATACACTTTTCCGGGGTCGTTTAACCCCCAAAATCGTGTGTTTATGCCTAAAATAGGTACTTAATCATTCCTTTTTAGGTATTTCGCATTTGCAAGACATTTGGATGAATTACACGTGACTTGGGCTCATTTGGAGAAGAAACAGACAAGATTACAAACCAACACCAAGACTCTTGAAGATTTTGCTCACAGAGCTGAGACGGCGTCACAAGCCATACATGACGCCGTCACAACTCAGCAAGTGACGGTGTCACATATTTCAAGACAGCGTCAGCCCGCACCGACTCAAACACATATCTAGAAGATTCATTTTACGACGGCGTCATGATCAAAACGCGACGACGTTGCATCGATTTTCTTATAATAACAAACCCAATTTTGGGTTTATGTGAATAACTAGAATAAAAAAGAGGTACAACCCTAGTTCGTTTAGCAGCTGTAGGAGACGATTTTAGGGCCTAAAAACCCTATTGTACTTCTTCCAATTCATGTTTTAATCAAGTAAGGTTTACTTAATCATTCAATATGTCTATATGTTGTTAGATCTATTGTTCTTGCTTTATCTTTAACATGCTTGGCTAAACCTATTATTGTGTTTATTTTTGATTTGTATGAAACCTAGAATGTAGATCTTAGTGGTGTTGCCTCTTGTGATGGATGTGCACGTTAGGTCTTAGAAAACCAGCTTTCTGTCAATAATCGCTGTTGATATGTCTAAGGAAACGTGATTGTGTAGAAAGGATACCATCGGGTAACAGTCTTTATACTACATTGCCCCCTTAATAGGTTGATTCACTTTAAATGTATTGTAACATGCACTTATAAACTCCTAGGGGCTGTGTAATAGTCCTTACATACAACCATTTGCATGTGTGTTGCCTAGCGGCATACTAAGTAGATGGCGAGTTCGTGTAATTCATTCATGCTTTAGGAAATAATACACAGATCATCACAATGCGACAAGAAACAACACTAAGGAAAGCAATCTCGGGAGGAATTACAAGATTAAATAGACTTAAATCTTTTAATCTTATGTTATCTCCATAAGTCTAGTATTATTATTATTTAACATAGCTAAACTAAACACTCTCCTCCTCAAATTATATGATTTTACTTGCTTTCATAAAATACAAAAATACAAAAAGAATCTGTAACATTCCATATTCAAGGTCCTTACTTACCCCGAGCTTTAATTCTATTTTCATTTTAAGCGAGTTATTAAAATTTACGTTTACCCGATTTAGTAAGAATTTTCCGTTTTTAGCTTTGCGTGAGCCGTAATTAGAAATCTATTCCGTCTTCGCATCGTAAGTGATTTAGTAATCTCATATTATTCCTCGATGATTATAATTTTTCCCATTTACATTTTTCGTTGTGATTCGCGTTTCCGAATTTTCTTGCTAAAACTCGCGTTTTTTTTCCTTAAACCTTACTTTTTTTTTTAACCTTACACTACACTTTAATTTAAACTCTTATAACATGGATATCAAAAAAAAAAAAAAGTATGCTTCCCATCTCCCAAGGCCCATGGCCGGTTCTACAAGTCTACACACAACACCATATTCCTTTTTTCTATAAACCTCATAATTCTACTTCATTTCCCCATTACATGCAAAGGTCCCTTCACTTCACCATTTCAAAAAGAAAACTTTTCTCTCCTTCTTCTTGTTCCCTTGGCTGCCGAATTCAAGATCATCACCATCATCATCTCACAAAATCATTCAACTCCTTTTAGGCTTTATAACACCATCCTTTTGCCTCTTGCAAAGTTTGGTGTAGTTTCTTGAAGATTTGAAGGTTTAAGGTACTATTTATCTTGGTGATTCTTGAAGCCATTTATGAATTGGGGTTTTATTGGGATAGTTCATGTGATATTTTTAAGGGCTAAGTAAGTGTTCATATTGCTTATATCAAGGGTTGCATTGGTTTGGACCAGCCCTAGCAAGACGAGAGTGTTTTTGTTTGTTGATTCTCTTAGCTCAATCCACCCTTATATAAGATCTAATCCTTATTCTCAATTTATTTTAATTTCGTTATTGGACCATGCAAATGGATGTTAGATCTGAAAATGATTAAGTTTTTATGTTATACAAATGTGTCTAATCATTAGTTAAATGGCATTGTGTTTAATTTTTTTAAGAGAATAAATGATGTTTGGATGCTTATAATAGAGTTCTGAAACGTATTTAACAACAGAAAGCAAAACAGATGATTCGAAAATATTTTTGGTAATAGAACCTGTAAATTTAATAATGATGTAGGATGTGTCTAAGTGTTATGTGGTTAATTTGATAGAGCCGTATCTCCTCGAAGAGCTAGATACGGCCGATTTACCAACCTATCCAATTTTTGCACTCAGTTGGAAAACGGGGTATAACCCCATATTTTTGCAACTAACTTTCTGAAATAAAAAGTTGCTACCTGTGGAGGACACTTATAGCTACCATCTCCCAAGTGGACTCACGTTTAATAAGCATGTAATGATTGTGAGTTATTGGTCATTTTCGGAGTGGAATATTCAGAAAATAAACTGTTTTGACATAGAAGGGTAAAATGTAATTCACACAGGATCATTGACCCCACCTGGGCAGTGAGGACTATATTTTTGAAAAAATAGACTCAAAATGATTTCTGGAGGTGAAAACCTCATGCTCATATGAATTACGGATTTTGATTTATGATCCGACAAAGTTGGAAGTTTTCAGAATTTTAATAAATGAAAGATACTAACCGTAAACCAAAACGGCTAAATTTGTGTAGAGTTGACGTAAAGAAGTAAAGTAAAACATGGTAATGACATATTCACCAGATTGGGACACAAAATTTAGGTAAAAATGGTCATAAAAAACTTGAATCAATGCCAAGCAAATCGACATAAGTAAAACTTTTATAAAGTCATTCATTTGGATTTTTATCTTCTTTCGCGTAAGTATTAGAATGTTTTCTAAGTCCGCGCCTTTTTATTTTTAGTCGCTCTTAAGGAGTATTTGTCTTACTTCACTCCTTATTACTTGATATTTACCAATTCGCACCAAGTAGCATTCATCAGCCTCGCCTTTCACATTTTAACAGTATTTATAAAACCCGCGCGAGGAGATACATGCCTTGTTTTATAACTGAGCACAAGAAATTTTATGGTATGCTGGACCCGAATATGATATAAATTGCATGAGTAGCTATTGCCAAAAGACCCCACATCATGAACTGTTAATTGCCTATAATGGGTAAGCGCTAGTACAAGTAAATAGATCTATTGAGGTTTGAACAAGCCTCTGTCCGGGGGTATGAATCGAATCCTTTCGAACCCAGTCAACGGACAATTTGTATTTAGAATTCTAGTATAAATGCCAATAATACCTATTATGAGCAGACGTGATTTACATACAAGATATGTGTTAACGTCAAGGCTTCGGTGTCATGAGCTTATTGCAATAGAAACTTGAATAATGGCTTGTCCGTACAACAAGTCACTCGATGAACAAAAACTTGTGTTCTCTTTTAACTCTTACAAACTCTATGGATTCACTCAACATTATTGTTGACTTTTAAGCATGTTTTATCTCAGGTAACCAAGGGTGAAGGTCGCTATGTACGAGGAGTCTGCGCTAAAGTTTTAAGAACTTGTATTTTGGGGGTTCCATTTTATAAAACTTATTATCCATATCTTTTTCAAAACTAAGTTAATGAAATTGTGTAACGTTTCTGTGGACGTATGTTGTTTACTTTGAAATTTCTTTGAATGGAATAATGCTTTTTAAACGCCTCTTTTTGAGTCGTTTTCTATATCCTTGTGTAATTGTGCTATGATTTAACACCCAATGTTGTATATTCCGCTATTCAGGCTAAACGCAAGCGTGAACTTTGGGGGAGTTAAGAGAAATTTGGTAACAAGAGCTAAAGGTTTATAGAGAACTAGTCCAAAAAAAAAAAAAAAAAAAAATTTTTTTTTTACCTAAACTATAACCCTTTTATGCGCGCTAAGACTCCTCGAAGCCCTTGTGTTATTCACGATCATAACTAGTATCCTCTTATTTTGAGAATTTATGCACATTTTGGTGCCATTACTATGAATATTCATATAATAAATAATATTTATATGTAAATTGATAAAATATATAAATATATCGAAAGAATGCTTATCCGCGAAAGCATCAAGAAGTTTAATTATAGAATTCAAAAAAGTAAATTTTAATATGTAACAAATATTAATTAGGCATATTATTCATACAATTTATCGACCATCATGGCATATTCCTGAAGGCATCGTCATTGCAATCGCATTCCTATATAAATTATTATACGTAAAGTAAAACCATATTAACTTTAACGCACTTAGCAGAACATCATGGCCAAACCTACACCAAGACAATAACGCGAACCGCATTAGCTGCGGATGCAGTCTACAAGATAACATGAACGGCTGGTGGAAAGGAATGACCCAGAGATGAGGAAGTAGGAGAAATCCGGAAGAAGATCCGGAAAATGGGGAGGAAAAAGAAGAAGAAATGGAAGCTGATGAACAATGGGACGGCCCAGAATGGATACTCCCTTATCAGGGGGCGGACCCACATTACCCTCCGCCACCTGCATCGGAGTCTGAGTCTGAGGCTGAGGCCGAGTCTGAGGCTTGAGGCAAGATGAGAAAGAAGGTCGAGGCTGAGGCCGAGCTGAAGCTGCACCCATACCTAACCATGTTTCCTGCTAATCCTCCTGTTCCTGCACAATCCAATACCCGAGCTGCACCACCATATGTAATAAGCAGACTAATACCATTTTAGGAGACTCTTATACGATACGCAGGTTTAGGACAGATCCGACCATCATCTGCTGCTGCTGCGGACCTAACCACCCTAGGATCTTACGCCAAGTCACATTAGGAGTGACCTGGAAGCTTTCTTACAACCCGCAAAGAGATAAGCATAGTTGAGGAGGAGACGTGCGTACTGCAGATAAACAAGAGACTGAAGACATGAAGCTAGACTGTAGCGAAAACCGAACTAGAGATGCTTGAGAGAGATGACCCGGAGCAACATGGCCTTACCATCACATGAGACTTGGTCCTATTACGGTTGAGAATCATTTACCGCCCGCGTCTACAGTATCAAGAGCCGCATATGCTCTACCCAGAGACTCCTATGCTCCATGTTACTCACAAAGATCCTAGAGACCATATGTTGCTCGCAAGGGAAGCTGCCACTGCACCGACTACCGAATGATATTCAACCTACCCCAAAGAGACTGCACCATCAGAGGCCACAAGTTCCCAACCTCGTGACTCTTAGTAGTTTTTAATTTTATTAGTAGATCTTTCAGTCTTTAATCACTAAACTGACTCTTCAGTTAGTGAATTTAAAGCCATTTTTGAACAATTTTTAATCATTTTGTGAAACTATTGCAATGATGTATTAACTCTTCTGGTAATGAATGATGTAATGGCTACATTTTGATTCCCTACTTATGTTTAGTTATGATTGTTTGTTGTTATTGGATCGTTTGTAATATGTGATTAGTCATTATATAAATAACGTCATGAGGCTTCTTTGTGTTGTGATAGAATCAATGCCAGCCAAACCAATAACCAAGCGGCTATTGATCGAACTCGTCGCAGAAAGGGGTCCCCCCCCACCCCAAAAAAAAAAATTGGGCCCCCTGCTTGTAAGAGGCAGAACGAGAAAGGCAAGCAAATGCTAGGAGACAAGGAAACAATGAAGCTGGGGGCCAAGGTGGGGCGCCAGCTGCTCGAGAATGTACCTTTTCAGGATTCATGAAATGCAACCCTACGGTCTTCCATGGACAAGCAGAAAACGAGGGAGCTGTCGAGCTAATTAGGTGGTTCGAGAAGACGGAAATGGTTTTTGGAATAAGTGAATGTGCTGAAGCACGAAAGGTCAAATTTGCTGCTGCCACACTTCAAAGGGCGTGTCCTTGACAGGTGGTACTCCCAAGTTTGCAACGATGGTTAGGAGGCTGCTAATCAGATTGGCTGGACTGAAATGAAAAGGATAATGACAGAGGAATTTTGCCCCATTGAGGAAGTGCAGCGAATGGAGCACGAACTATGGAATCTGAAGGTCAAGGAGTTTGACATAACTGCTTACACCAAGCGCTTTCATGAGCTGGTACAACTATGTCCAGAAATGGTCCCGAGCGAACGCAAGAAAATCGAGGCTTATATCCGGGGACTAACTGACAACATAAAGGGTACAGTTATTGGATCCAAACCCATTAATTTTATGAGTGTATTATTAGCTAGAATTGAAGCTGTGCGGAATGGCACAATGCCTTTGATGGAACAAAAGTCTCAAGCTCGAATACAAGGATTGCCGAGGGCAATAAAAGGAAATGGGGAAAAGTTCACAATGTGGTAACAACGGTAACAACGAAAACAACAACAGGACACGCCACACGCCATAACCAGCAAACAACCAAATGCAGGGTGAATGCCCGAGCAATTGACCACTCCGCCCCTACTGAGCAAAGGTGGTTATGTGGGAACAAACCGCTCTGTAATTCGTGGTAAAATCATCACTAATGGTTTTATTGCAATGTGGAATGTAACAACTGTGGAAAGGCGGCCACAAGACAAGAGATGTAAGGGCAAAGCTATAGCTACTGGTGCTAACACACGACCAACTGTGACGTGTTATGACTGTGGAGAAAAGGGACACACAAGGAACTATTGTCCGAAGAAAAGGGATCCACAAGGTGAAGAAGCTCGAGGACGGGCTTACGTGATTAGAGATGGAAAACAACAAGGACAAAAGTGTTACGGGTACGTTTCTTCTACTCAACAACCGTTATGCAATGTATAATTTGACTCAGTATCTGACAAAGCTTTCGTGAACACTAGTTTTAGTCCCAGGGGGGGGGGGGGGGGGGGGGGGGGGGGGGGGGGGGGGGGGGGGGGGGGGGGGGGGGGGGGGGGGGGGGGGGGGGGGGGGGGGGGGGGGCTGATTGACATTAATCCTGTAAATCTAGACACTAGCTATGATGTGGAATTCTGCCGAATGGAAGGGTCGTTAGAACTAATACATACTAAGAGGATGTAACCCTGAACTTACTAGATCACTTATTTAAAATTGACCTTATGCCCATTGAGCTGGGAACTTTTGACGTAGTTATTGGGATGGATTGGTTAGTTAATCAAGACGCCGTTATCATTTGTGGCAAGAAAGTAGTGCATATACCCGTCAAGAACAAAACGTTGGAAATTGTGGGCGATCGTGGTACGTCACGACTGAAGATAATATCAAGGCATTAGGCCAGTAAAAATACATCAGAAAGAGGGCATCATTTGTTTCCCGTCTGCACATGTAACCGAGAAAGAACCAAAGGAGAAACGTTTGGAAGATGTACCGGTGATTCGAGATTTCCCCGAGGTGTTTCCTGACGACTTGCCAGGACTCCCACCACCTCGACAAGTGGAATTTAAAATTGAACTTGTACCGGGTGCCGCACCTGTCGCACGTGCACCATACCGTTTGGCACCGTCTGAATTGAAAGAATTATCAGATCAATTGAAGGAACTATTAGAGAAAGGGTTTATTCGCCCGAGCTCTTCACCTTGGGGAGCTCCAGTGTTGTTCGTTAAGAAGAAGGACGGATCATTCCGTATGTGCATCGATTATCGCGAGCTAAATAAGTTGACCGTCAAGAATCGGTATCCACTCCCGAGGATTGACGACCTGTTTGATCAACTTCAAGGTTCCAGCGTATACTCAAAGATCGATCTGCGGTCTGGTTATCACCAACTCCGAATTAGAGAAGAAGATATCCCCATTACAGCTTTTCGGACTAGGTACGGTCACTATGAATTTCAAGTAATGCCGTTTGGTCTAACCAACGCTCCTGCGGTATTCATGGATCTAATGAATCGAGTGTGCAAGCCATACCTCGATAAATTTGTGATCGTATTCATTGATGACATACTTATCTACTCCAAGAATAAAGATGAGCATGAAAAACATTTGAAGATCATTTTAGAGTTACTCAAGAAAGAGCAATTGTACGCCAAATTCTCAAAGTGCGATTTCTGGCTTGAGTCGGTACAATTTCTCGGTCACGTGATCAACAATAAAGGTGTTCACGTGGATCCTGCGAAGGTTGAGGCTATTTAAAATTGGTCTGCACCGACAACACCGACAGAAGTAAGACAATTTTTGAGTTTAGCCGAATATTACCGAAGATTCATCGAGGGTTTTTCGTTAATTTCCAAGCCCCTAACTAAATTGACCTAGAAGAACAAAAAGTATGAATGGGGTACCGAAGAAGATGAAGCATTCCAGACCTTGAAGCAGAAGTTATGCTCCGCTCATATCCTAGCTTTGCCTAAAGGAACTGAGAACTTCGTTGTATACTGCGATGCGTGGCACAAGGGTTATGGAGCTGTTCTGATGCAAAAGGAAAAAGTGATTGCGTATGCCTCTCGACAACTGAAGAAACATGAGGAAAACTACACGACCCATGATTTAGAACTGGGTGCTGTAGTGTTTGCACTTAGACTCTGGAGACATTATTTGTATGGTACTAAGTGTACTGTGTACACAGATCATAAGAGTCTACAGTACATTTTAGATCAAAAAGAACTCAACATGAGACAGCGGCGATGGATTGAACTTTTGAGTGACTATGATTGCGAAATCCGTTACCATCCTGGTAAGGCCAACGTAGTGGCCGACGCCCTGAGTCGAAAGGACAGAGAACCAATAAGGGTTAGATCTTTGGTAATGACGGTACACACCAATTTACCTGAGAAAATACTCAACGCTCAGACTGATGCAATAAAAGAGGAAAACGTGAAGGCTGAAAATCTTGGAAGACGGATCAAGCCGATATTTGAGACCCGCTCTGATGGAATTCAATGCTTTGAAGGGCGAATTTGGTTACCATTATTTGGTGGATTACGGGATTTGATCATGCATGAATCGCACAAATCTAAGTATTCCATCCACCCGGGGTCAGACAAGATGTATCAAGACTTAAAGAAGCTCTATTGGTGGCCGAACATGAAAGCTGAGATCGCCACCTATGTCAGTAAATGTTTGACCTGTGCCAAGGTAAAGGCTGAGCACCAAAAGCCATCTGGTCTACTACAACAACCTGAAATCCCAGAGTGGAAGTGGGAGAAAATAACCATGGATTTTGTCTCAGGACTTCCAAGAACGCCAAGTGGTTATGACTCCATTTGGGTTATTGTCGACCGATTGACCAAATCTGCTCATTTCTTGCCAATGAAGAAGACTGACAGCATAGAGAAACTCGCCCAATTATACTTAAAGGAAATTGTATGTAAGCATGGCGTGCCTACGTCAATTATCTCTGATAGAGACAGTTTGTTTACATCAAGATTTTGGAAATCACTGCAAGAAGCAATGAGAACCCAACTGGATATGAGCACTACTTATCACCCAGAGACAGATGGTCAAAGCGAGAGAACTATACAGACGTTGGAAGATATGTTGCGAGCATGCGTAATTGATTTTGGTAGTAGTTGGGATCGACACTTACCATTAGTCGAATTCTCCTACAATAACAGTTATCATGCGAGCATTAAGGCTGCACCATTTGAAGCTTTATATGGGCGAAAGTACAGATCGCCTGTTTGCTGGAGTGAGGTTGGAGATAGCCAACTCATAGGTTCAGAAATGGTACGGGAGACAACTGAGAAGATAGTGCAAATTAAAAATCGGTTGTTGACTGCTCGAAGCCGTCAGAAAAGTTATGCGGATGTTAGACGCAAACCGATGGAATTTCAAGTGGGTGATATGGTCATGTTAAAGGTATCGCCTTGGAAGGGCGTAATTCGCTTTGGGAAACGTGGTAAGCTGAGTCCACGGTACATTAGGCCATTCAAAATCATAGAAAGAATTGGTCCCGTGGCATACAAGTTGGAGCTTCCTGATAAACTCCGTGGAATTCATAACACCTTCCATGTTTCGAATCTCAAGAAATGTCTAGCGGATGAAAACTTGGTTATCCCTCTTGAAGAGATCCAACTTGATGACAAATTGCACTTTATTGAGGAACCAGTAGAAATCATGGACCGCGAAGTGAAGCAGCTCAAGCAAAGTCGAATTCCTATTGTCAAAGTACGATGGAATTCCAGACGAGGTCCGGAATACACTTGGGAGAGAGAAGATTTCTTCAAAAGAAATTACCCTCATCTTTTCTCGAGTAATAAGAAGACAAGATTGAGGAATCAAGCACCGGGACGGTGCTCCCTTAAGGAGGGGAGGATGTAACATTCCGTATTTAAGGTCACTATTTACTCTGAGCTTTATTTCTATTTTCATTTTTTAAGCGGGTTATTAATTTTACGTTTACCCGATTTAGTAAGAATTTTCCGTTTTTAGCTTTGCGTGAGTCGTAATTTGAAATCTATTCCGTCTTCGCATCATAAGTGATTTAATAATCTCATAATATTCCTCGACGATTATAATTTTCACCATTTTCGTTTTCCGCTGTGATTCGCGTTTACGTAAATTCTTGCTAAAACTCGCGTTTTTACCCTTAAACCTTACCTTTTCTTAATTATACTTTACACAATACTTTAAATAAACTTATAACATAAAAAAAAAATACATTTTCCCATCACCTAAGGCCCTAGGCTGGTTCTCCTTACCCACACATAACATCATATTTCACTTTTCTATAAACCTCATAATTCCATCTCCATTCTCTATACTACTTCATTTCCCCACACATGCATAACCCTTCACTTCACCATTTTCAAATCTCATTTCTTTCTTTCTTCTTGGTCCTTGGCTGCCGAAATTCATACACACCACCATCACCATCTCACAAAATTATTCAACTCATTTTAGGCTTTATAACACCATCCTTTTGCATCTTGCAAAGATTGGTGTAGTTTCTTGAAGATTTGAAGGTGTTTAGGACTAGTTTTCTTGGAGTTTATTGAAGATTTTGATTGGGTTTTGAATAGAAGAGTATTATCCTAATTAGAAGAAGGTTATAAGGTTGTTATTATTGGGGTACCTTAGTTCGAATTCAGCAAACACAAGAAGGAGGGTATTCTTGTTTGATTCCTAGTCTCAATCTCTCTTTTAGTAAGCCGATTTCTATATTGTCTTATCTTTTATTTACTTGTTTCTTTAATTTATAAGCCATTGCAAATGGATTTAATTCCTGAAAATATTTAAGTGTTTATGTTTACTAATGGTCCTAATCATAGTTATGCATTGTGTTTAAATTTATTAAAGAGAATAAAATGATGTTTGGATTGGATTATAATAGGGTTATGAAACTGTTTTTACATCAGTAGCAAAACAGATGGATTACGAAATATTTTTGGTAATAGGGTACCTGGTAAATTCAATAATGATGTTGGTATGTGTCTAAGGTATATGTGGTTAATTGGATAGAGCCGTATCTCCTCCGGATGAGCTAGATACGGCCAATTTACTAAAACTAAGTCAATTTTTCACACACAGTTGTGAAACGGGGTATAACCCCATAATTTGCAACTACGTTTCTGAAATAAAAAGATTGTTCCCTGTAGAGGTACACGTATACTCCAACTCCACTGCTCACGTTATAGCATGTAAGATTTTGATTTAATGGTCATATTTACCGGGAGTGGAAATATCAGAAAATACAACTTTTTGGACATAGAAGGGTAAAATGGTAATTTCACACAGGATCATTGACCCCCTGGACAGTGAGGCCTGTATTTTTGAAAAGTAGACTCAAAATGCTTTCTGGAGGTGAAAGCCTCATACTCGTATGAATTACGGATTTTGAGTTATGATTCAACAAAGTTGGAGGATTTCAGAAATGTGTAAATAAAAGTCACTACTAGACAAAACCAAACGGGTAAAATTTTTGTAGTTGATGGGTTAAAGAGTAAAAGTAAAAAACATGTATGTATGACATATTATAATACAGATGGGGACCTTAAGTTAGGTAAAACTTGTCAAAAAAACTTGAATGCAATGCCAATGCTAGATCGGACATAAGTAAAAACTTATATAAAGTCATCATTTGATTTCATCTTCTGTCAGCGTAAGTATTAGATAGTTTTCTAAGTCGCGCCTTTATTTTAGGTCGCTCTTAGAGTATTTGTCTTACTTCACTCTTTAAATTACTTGATATTACTGTTCGCTCAATAGGTGAGTTCATGAGCCTTGCTACTAAACTTTCAAACGATATTATAAACCAGCGAGGAGCAACATGCTTGTTTTTTTATAAACTGATCACAAGACCTTATGGTATGCTGGACCCGAATATGATATAAATTGCATTATAGCTTATTCCTGAACAGGTTGCTCATCCACATCTTCATCAATAGCATTGTCCTGTCCACCAGCTAGGAACAATAACTTCTATTCATCCAAGACTACCACATTCTCTTGAGCTTGCATCAGCAACATCTTGTCTTTGAAGTATTCGGAGTTCTATGGACGCTTGGGTTGAGTGCAGTTCCTTGCTATGTGGCCTATATGTTGCAGTTGTAGCACTTAACCTGCCTTGCTTGACCTGAATTAGCATTCCCAACTCTGTTCTGTGCTCCCCCATAACCATCTGCACCTGCACCCCGTGTATTGTTCCCCTGTCCTTTATTCTGTCAACCCTGAACATTCTAAACAACAACCCTGTCGTCTTGAACTATGGCTTGATTCCTTAGGTTAGATGAAGTTCTGAGTTGATTATTTGTTTGAGGAATGTACGTTTTGTATGATTGGGTGAGTAGGGCAAATGTGTTGGTTAAATTCTTAATTAGGTTGTCAGTTGGAGAGAGTCCCAAATCAGATTGTGAGGTGTCAGCAGAATGTGGTTGATGATATGTGGTCGGTGGATTTGTTGATGACTGAGAATGATAATGTTGAGGTGAAACATTTGACATCAAGGCAAGAGGATCAACTGTCTGTTGTGTGAGACGTTCCAACATCATCTTATTCTCGTTGGCATGTGCCTCGTGTTGCTTCAAGTAAGCATATAGTTGATCAAAGTTTGAATCCTTCAAGCCTTTGTTAAGTTTCACAGCTGTAACAAATCTACCCCATTCAGGCAGCATGTTATTCACAAACTTTGAGTTCAACTGTATTTTTGACATTGTCATCTTGATGTTCCGCATGTCATTAATGAGCTTGGCAAACCGGACATAGTAGTCGTGAATGGTTTCGCCTTTGTTCTGACGAAAGTGTTCAAAGTCATCATACAGTTGTGATTCACGGTCTTCCTTTGTTAATTCCGATCCTTCCAAAAGCATCTTCACATTGTCCCATATGTCCTTTGCATCAGTGTAATGATTAATAAGTGAATAGATATCTTTTGGTAAACCTTGAAGTATGATGTTTGTTGCCCGAATGTCTGCATTGTACCTATCCTTCTCATCCTGTGACAGATCCGAATAAACTCGAGGTCGTTCAGGACCCAGATTGAGTGAACCTTCAGTTCCTTCAGCAACAATTACTCGCGTGGTCCCCATCTGAAATGGTCCTTCATCAATTGACTTTAAGATGTTTACCCCATTATCCTTACCCCGACAGTATAATCGAATACGTTGTTGCCATGACGCAAAGTCAGCCTTATCAAGCATAGGTGGTCGGGTATCGGAACCGGCACATTGGATGTCCTCTGAAAGATTAGCCATAGTGATTACTTGTGATATGATTAAGTTGATCGATCAATGATTAGTGATTGTATGTTAAAAGTGATGATTGTTTGTTGGATTAGGTGATATGTTGTTTGATTGTGATTTGGTTTGGTTGAATTAATTTTAGCTTAATGTTGATTGAAGTTTTGTCAAAAGGCAGTGAGGAATATTGAGATTTGATCAAAACGCAGTGAAGTTTTGTCAAAACGCAGCGAAGAGTTGTCAAAACGCAATGAAGAATCTTGAGTCAAAACGCAATGAAGAATCTTGAGTCAAAACGCAGTGAACTAGTCAAAACGCAATGGAATCTTGTGACTTGATCAAAACGCAACCAATTAAAAAATTGGGCAGAGTCTCCCCTAGTCAAAACGCAACAAAAGTCTTCAAAACGCAACCTGTAGTCAAAACGCAATCACCAAAACAGTTCCCCCCCCCCCACCCAAAAAAACGCAATCACAAAAACGCAACCTCAAGGTCAAAACGCAAACTCTAGGTCAAAACGTAATGATCAAAACGCACCTCTAATGAGACAAAACCGCATCAATAGTACAACACAAACGACAAAAAGCAATGTACTTTCTCACCAAAACACAACGAAGATGTCTCCGAATCAAAAAAAACGCATACGAACGAAAAAAATGAACTTTCACACTAAAAATACCTAAAAATCACCCTTTTGAACGTTTAAACTTGGTTTTCTTTTAGCAAAACAACTTGGTCCTAGAAGGTTATAACAACTATAAAAACACTAACTTTAACATTACAAACATGAGAATCAAAGAGTTCACGAATAAGACCATAACCTTCAAAAACAAACTTTTGATCTAAACTAACCAAGGGAAACGCCCAACAATCTAGCTAATCATCCCATGTGCTCTGATACCAATTGTAGTATACATGATATCATAACATAAGCAAGCAATGGTGGGTTGGCTACTTAATCTTAGAGAGAGAAAGTGCAAGACAAAGTATTCTTATGAAATGAACAACCAACCCCTTCTTATGGCTGGAAAGGGGTTTATATACATGTGTTTGTAAGCTCTATGGGCTTGGGTATGGGCCTAACACTTGGGTAAAAGACCCGGCCCAATACCGAAAGTCATACGCTTACTTCTGACTACGAGCTTTGCTATAGCATAAACAAGCCCCAACTTGTATAAAAACCTTCTTTAAAACATCTTTAAATCACCTCAAAAATGCAAGGATTACACTAGGTAGTCACCTTCACTAGTGTTCTTCATTACTTGATCTTCAAAATTTATAGAATTGATGTTTTTGGTGTGTGTAGGTGGTCAAAGGAAGTAACAAGAGAGATGATTTTCTAAAAATTTTGGTCTACTATGTGTTTTGTGAGTCAAAGATGGTTTATGTATGAATTTGACTATAATGCCAAGTGTAGGTTTATAGTGCAAGATGGCATACAAGGTGGACACCTCCCACCTTGTTTTTGCCACTCCTATGGGGTGAGATATTAGTGGGGTGAGTTGTAAAACTTGCCCCACAATTTATAAAGACGGGTATTATCAAAGTCCGATATTTAAAAAGGTACGTTACGTAGTCGTTTTTCGTAAAAAGTAAAATTAGTACGAAACACAAAAAATTAAAAAGAATGCAACAAAAATATTTCTACGGCATTTTGAAAATATAAATGTCGATGCTTAACGTAGCATTTGCCAGTTCTACGTAAACGTCATGTAAATTACAAATGTAAGCCTGAATTCTCCCGGTTAGTAGTGAGTTCATATCTCAACATAAAAATGAATAATATAATTAATACTCGAGAATAAAATAACGACCTGAAATTGACGGATTGTCACACTTCGGGATTCACCAAGGGATCCAACTAGAAGATCGAGAGCATTATTTCAGCATGATTTGTACATGATTCTTCAACAATTACAGTTTGATTTCAATTAATAATTTTTTTATAATTTATTTGGTCTTGGCTTAATTTGTTGATGCTTGATATTTATCATGTTTAACTTTACTCTTGTTATTTAATTTATTAATTATTCTTTGGTTAATTATTTTTGATCTCTTTGTCTGACTATTGTTTCGTTAGATATTCCTTGACTATCGTGTAACCCTGGGTTTTAGTAGGACGGGTGGTTTGGACATAGCTTGCCCTATTATTAGATTATCTAGTCAATATGGGATTCAACGGGTACTAGTGAGGATCACTAATTCCTTACCTAGTGTAGAAACTAACCGGTGACCGCACTTATCACTCCATATACTTAAAAGCATAGTAACTCTTTTAGAGAGAGTTAATAATTTTTATAGGTAATTAGATATGTTTTGGGAATAGTTGGGATTAATCACTACAACCTGAATAACCTACCTCCCAGACAATTTGGGACTGATTCGGAATCGCAGAAAGTATAGGATAGACTAAATATGCCTATTCAAGTCTATCGACTTTAGAAACCACTAATAAAACGAGAATTAGACATTGAACTTGAGATCAAGATAATTCAACCTTGGATATTTAGTTAAGTTAAATGGGTTCATCTTCTTGATAGTTTTCCATTATACCAATTCCTTGGATTGATAAAACCACTTTAATTCCTCTCATTTATTCTCTTACAACTTAATCACTAAAACAACTTTAAAAACGTGACACTTTAAACTCAGATTTATTTCCACCCTTTAGCTCTTGGGACGACCTCGGATTTACCATAACTACACTACTCACAATCGGGTTCTCTGCTCGTTAGTGCGTTTGTAAGGTGAAACGAGTTTTATAAATTTAAAACTTGGTAAATAAATATTTCAAAGAAAATACGCATCATTTAGCTTGGTAAAGCTTTTAGATTGTGAAATATAAAATTTACATGCTACTTGTTTTGGGTTTCGGTTGCAAAAACAGGTTCTGGTCAAATTTCAAGGTTTCACGGATCCACCTAAAGGGAGATTCGTTCCTTATTTGGTAGATCCGTGAGTCAACAGACGAGGCGCCAAAATTCGAATTTTCATGATTTTTAACTTTTTCTACTTTATCTTATAATCATGCTATATGATACTATGTGGGATTTTAAACCTTAGGATATTTCATGTCTTCCATACAATCCAAGAACCATTATAAAAAACACTTCACCACTTTCACCATATAATCATCATCATCAACACAATTTTTCTTTACATTTGTAACACCCGTAAAAATATCTCATATGTACCCGTTGACTTTTCGTACTTCAGTTTTGTCACACTCCGTCAGCGACGAAAACACGGGAATGTGACATAATGATCAATTACAACACATGATACAAAATAGAGAAATCTAAAATGCATAAATGAATAGTGTCACGATGACCATCAATCTCAATGAAACCTTGAGTGCTGTCATGGATCAAGAACACATCACATAGTCGCCAATTATTACAAACTTAAGCCCACGCAGGGGTCCATGAAATCTTATCTCAATCCTCAAGAAAACCAAATTCAAAGCGTACATCAAATGCAAGAATTTTCAAACAAGATTCCTACGGGATTCTCTAAAGTCTGCTACAAGCACCATACTTTAACGATCATTAACATCACCTGAAATGATACTCGAAAACGTCAACAATAATGTTGGTGATCTCGTAGGTTTTGACTCAAAACCCAGTCGTTGTGCCAATATTTTCAATCAGTTATACAATTGTGCTATATGACAGTGAATATATGCGAATCACTCATGACTTAGCATCCCTGCTAATCATGTACCCAAACCTAGCATCCCTGCTAGTCTGATCACCAGCGCGTACCAACGCTTTTAGGGTCGCAACCCTGATGACATACCACACCTAAGGCCTACCAGCTGAAGCGATTAGGGTGAAGAACCACACAGAAAGATCACACAGTATTGCATATTAATGCATGTCATGCAGTCATAAGCACATAGATTATCCCAAAAACGAAATCACGTTTTGCACAGTTCAAAAAAATAGTTCAAAATACATTAGAGTATCATTTTCCCCATAGGAAAAGCAGTAAAAAGTGGGGCTACGAGAAGTCCCCATTTTAAATCATTCATTTTCAAACTGTTTTCCCAGTTTTGATGCAAACAGGTTAGATGCATTGTACGATTATTCTTAAACGTTTTAGTGGTGTAATGGTTGACTACTTAACTCCAAAAATACCACATCAAAATCCATATCTTAGTACAATATACTTATACTTATACTATTTAGCAAAATAGATAAGTAATATAAGTAAATATTTATAAATTATAAATATACTTCGATAAGTCCATTCGGTACACTTAGTTACCATAAATATATCGTTTATACTATACGAAATAGAACGTTTATGTTTACTAAACATTATGGAAAAATTTCGAAAAAAATATATTTTTCGTCTTTTAGTGAATTTATTAAAATAATAAAATAATAATATTTTTGATGACGTACCCCTGTCTCCGGGTTCGAAGGTCTCCCCTTCGAAGCCCGAATGGGATCTTCTCCCAATTACAACCAATAACCTTCGAATAGTTTCGAGTGGCATAAAATCATCTTCGGGATGCTTACTAGTATGGGAATCCGCCACGCGAAGGCCTACACCCTTCGCGGAGGCCTTCGCCGAAACTAGAGCAAAGGTCAGATACTCAAACCCATGTTCTCCATCTCTATCAAGGTCTTCCCACCAAAATAGAGATCGTGGTACACAACCCTTAGAATCACCCCTTAAATCGCGGGACACCCCCACGATCACCGGTCTATGTGCTAAGCCTTGTCCCATCTCATTTCTATACCTATAAATGGATTGTATGGGCTCCAGGTATGGCTAGAACTTTACACATGCTTACTTACGCTATCATACTTTACCAAATACAAAGCACATACTTACTCTCACGCCGGAGGTGATTCGCAGGGACATCCCCTGCGCTTCACTTAACGTAGTGTTTTCATTTGTGTTTACGCAGGTTATTCAAGGCTTGGCAACTCAGCAATCCTCCAAAGAACCCTTCGATCTTATCGAAGCCTGATCATGCCCATATTTGCACGATTAATGGTGCCATCCGTGGGACTGCAACAATTAGTCCCGTCCTAACCAAGTCAAATAACCTTAAAACCACTCTACCTACTTTTTCAGCATGACAAACGGAAGAGAAATGACGCCACCACCGGGTTTCTCAACACCACCTCAGATACGAAACATCACCACTAGTAAAAGACCGTCTGCAACTACTATCGTGTTTGCCGCCACTACTCTTGAAAATAAGCCATTTGCATATCATGCTTCCACTTTGACTAATCCTAACCCTATGATTAGTCCTGCCTTTGTGGATGCAAATTATGAAATCCTTGAATCTCTCCTAAGAGAACGACGAAGGCAGATACGTAATGAAGATCTCTAAACTGAACTCGAATACTTCAGTGAGGACTACGATGAAGAGCGATGGATGGAACCAAGGCCTGAGCCTCGCAGGGAAGCTGCTCCAACCCTCCGGCTAAGGTCCCCTAGGGTCCGCAGACAACAAGAAAGAGTTGTGGGATTTGAGGACGCACCAAACAGGGAAGGAAACAGGAGGGGAAGGAATACCAAAGGTATTAGGCCTTCGAAGATTGAAGCAAGGGAAGGTGAAAATAGCAGGGTGAATCTTCCCCCACTTTTGCGGCTCACTTGGGAAGAAATGAAAACAGTCAAACCCTACGGTCATCTTTAACCTCCGTACAGGAAGGCCATCAGCCTTCGACTAACATAGGGGGTAAGCTCCCTCCTAACGGTACGCTTCTCTCCCACCATGCTCAACCTTTCATACCTAGTAGTTTGCATATTCCTACTAGACTTATGCATATCCATGTTAACCCCTACTCTCAACCACCTATGAACCTTGTCCATGGACAAGCTCTGAATATCCTTTTCCAGACCCAGACGGGCAATCCCCCTGCTGTGGGCACATTCACTTATCAAGGAGGGTATATACCGTAGGCTTTTACCAAAAATAGCGTACCTTTATATAATGGACCTATACATCCCACTGTTACTCTTCAAGTAGCTACCCCTTTTTCTTGCAACAACCTTATGTCCGCACCACCATATATGCTGCCATACCCAATACACCCTGACTAGGACTCTTCGCAGACTTTTCGCTGGGTTCAATTTACCCTTTTGTTCACTTGGATCGAGGTTATCTCTTCGTCGGGCTAAAAATGCCTTCCCTTATGGTTCTTACGATGGAAAAGGGGGATCCCGGTAATGCTTGCTACCTTTTTGAAGGGGCTATCCGCATGCAGAAATGGTTGATGCCCGTAGCTTGCCACATGTTCACGTACACCCTTAAAGATTCTACCCGCCTATGGTGGAATAGTCAGAAAACACGCAGCATTCCTTAAGTACGAGATCTAAAAGCCAAGTTCGATCACACTTCAGCAGTAAAAGAAATTCACAAAGACACACCTGGCGGTTCACAACATTAAACAAAGACACGACGAAAGCACTCAAGCCTTCATCACCAGATATACAGATGATACCTTGCAAATATTAGGTTTACATGAAGAACAACGAATCTCAGGCTTTGTTCATGGCTTGAGAACAAGAAGTTTGTTCGAGCATCTCTCCACGGACCTTCCATCCACTTACAAAGGTCTGATGGAGAAAACTTATACATGGGTGGAGGCAAGAGAGGTGGCCACTAACGGCGTTTTGAACAACCGAAGGGATAACCCCGAAAGATCAAAGAAATTTGCTTGGGGTAATAACATTGGGCCAAAGGATGGAGGACGATTCTCCCCTTATAAAGGGCAAAATCACAAACTACTCTCCAATCTGGTCAAAAGTCCCAAAGAGATCCTCACAACAGAAAAAGTAGCCAAGACTTTCGAACAACCTCCACAGTTTCCTGGAGCCAACTGGTCTAGGACCAAATATTGCTATTTCCATGAAGACAATGGACATGAAACAAACCAATGTCGGGAGCTAAGACACCAAATAAAAGAAGCCGTTAAATCAGGACAGCTTACACACCTGGTGAAAGGGGTGAAAAAAGAAAGAGCCACTGGCACCCGCTCAGAAGAAAGGAAAAAAAGAAGAAAATAAGCCAGTACTTGACAAAGTCTCTATTCTTATGATAGGCATAAAAAACCGTAACATGAAAAGGAGGCATGCGAATCACGGCGGGATAAGAGAAATCGCCTTCCCATCCCTTCCGAATGTCGGCTCAGCGGATCATGTCATAATCAAGGCATACATACCAGGAAGACAAGTAAACAGAGTATACCTAGATGGGGGAAGTTCGTGTGAAGTAATATACGAACATTGCTTCTTGAAACTAAAACTGTCAATCAGATCCCTTTGAGTGGACTCAAACACTCCTCTCATCGGCTTCTCAAGAGAACAGTCGTGGCCATTAGGAGAAATATCCCTGGAGATCACGATTGGGAAGGGCCCCATCGCGGTAACAAAAACACTCACATTCGTAATCGTAAAATCGGATTCACCACATAATTTACTGCTTGGAAGAACCGCTATGCAACAAATGGGGATCGTGGTGTCCATAGTCCATGGAGCTATAAAATTTCACACGCCCAGAGGTATTGGTACCGTCTTCTCAGAGTATAACTCATAGAAACCAAAAGAAGAAGAATGTGGCTCAACCAATAAATATCAAGGCAATAAAGAAATCATCCTCAGTTGCATAAATATAGAAGAAAGGGTGGTGATAAACAACAAGTACCCAGAACAGAAGATTATGATAGGAAGACAGCTACCAACAAGAATAAAGATAAGGCTACGCGATCTCCTAAAGAAATACATAGACTTCTTCGCATGGACCTCGACCCACATAACGGGTGTACCAAGAGTATTAATGATTGGAGGGGAAACCTTTAATACCGAACATCAGATAAACGTGTTTAACCATGCAGAACCAATAAAGCAAAAGAAGAAAAGCCCAGCCCTAGAAAGGAACGAAGTGATCCACAGCCAGGTAGAAGAATTGATAGAAGCAGGGATCTTACAAGAAGTAAAGTACCAGACATGGGTATTAAATCCCATGGTCGTGAAAAAAGACAACGGAAAATGGAAGCTACGTATAGACTTCACGAACATAAACAAAGCATGCATAAGAGAGCCTCACCCATTACCCGCAGCTGAACAAAAGGCTGAAGGCCTCCATAAGTATCGCCTGAAATGCTTTCTAGATGCTTACAAGGGGTATCACCAGATCCCTATAGCCGAGAAAGATGAAGAAAAAACAGCATTTTTTACAAGAGAGGGGGTTTTCTGCTACAAAAGATTACCCTTCGGCCTGAAAAATACAAGGGCCACCTATCAAAGGCTCATAGACAAAGTTTTCGGCCACCAGATGGGAAGAAATATGGAGGTTAATGCCGACGATATGGTAATAATGAGTGACTCCGAAGAAGAAATGACGGACGACATCACCGAAACCTTTGAAAGGCTTTGGGCAATCAACTTGAAGCTTAATCCAAAAAATGCTCCTTCTGAGTAGAAGAAGGAGTATACTCGGGCCATCTCATTACGAAGCAAGGCATAAGAGCAGACCCCTCTAAGATAAAAGCTGTATCAACCTTACAACCTCCCAAAACAGTTAGTGAGATGCAAAATCTCAACAAAAAGATAGTGGCCCTGAGTAGGTTCCTCTCAAAGAGCGCAGAAAGGACACTCCCTTTCATGAAAACTCTGAGAAGCTGTACGAGTGAAAAGATGGTTCAATGGACGAAAGAAGCAGACGAAGCCTTCTGAAGAATGAAAGAATGCCTAGAGTCATTACCAACGATGGTCATACCAACAAAGGGAGAAAATCTAACAATGTGCCTCACAACCTCAGAAGAAATCATGAGCGCAGTACTAATGGCAGAAAGGGGAAAGAAACAAATCCTCGTATACTTTGTAAGTCGAACATTACACGAAGTTGAGTTAAAGTATCCAGAATTAGAAAAACTAATACTCGCCCTCGTGTACCCTGCAAGGAGGCTCCAGAGATATTTCCAAGCTCACCCGATACAAGTCCTCAGCGACAAACCTATAAAACAAATTCTGACAAAACCAGAAAAATCAGGCCGCATAGCTAAATGGGCTATTGAATTGGGAGAGCATGAAATCGAATTCATAGGCAGGAACTCGATTAAAGGGCAAATATTAGTTGATTTCCTAGCAGAAACATCGCTTCCATAAAACAAGGAAGCAAAGAACGAAGAAGTCAATAAAAAAGAACCGGAACCTGAAAACGCATGGAAAATTATTTACTAATGGAGCCTCAAGCTCCGATGGCTTAGTTGCAGGTCTGATGGTGTACAGCCCAGAAGGAAAAGAATATACATATGCATTGAGGTTCGCATTCGAAACCACCAACAACGAGGCGGAATATGTAGCATTCCTGGCAGGGTTGCACATAGCCAAAGAGATGGAAATACGAGAACTAATCATTTTTGTAGACTCTCAGCTAGTAGCAAATCAAGTCAAAGGGCTTTTTAAAGCCAGATAACCGACCATCAAACAGTACCTAGAAAAGACGATGGATCTACTATCAAGTTTTCACTATTACTCGATCGAACACATTAAAAGAAGACAAAACAAGAAACCAGACGCCCTCAGCAAACTAGCATCAATAACCTTTTCCAAACTCGCGAAAGAAGTTCTAGTCGAGGTCATACAAAACAAGTCCATCGCGAAAAAGGAAGTTGTAGACATAGTCTAAAAAGAAGGAGACAACTGGATGACACCTATCCGAGAATACCTGAGATAGGGAACTCTACTCGACGACCCACAAAAGGCAAGAAAGCTACGCATCAAAGCTCCATTATACAAGATGATCAAAGAAAAGCTATATCGAAGATCATACCTGTCACCATGGTTAAGGTGTGTAGGACCAATGCAGGCTAAGAACATCATAAAAGAGGTACACGAAGGGTCGTGTAGAAGGAATTCGGGTCCGAGGTTAGTCATATCAAAGATAATAAGGTTGGGATATTACTGGCCATCCATGCACAAAGACTCAAAAGAATTAATTCAAAAATGTGAAGCCTGCCAAATCTATTCTTCGGTACCTAGAAAACCGAAACAGGAAATGACATCCATTATGTTAGCCTAGCATTTCTTATAATGGGGAATCAATATAGTGGGCCCTCTACTGACAGCACCTGGAGGTGCAAGGTTTTTAGTGGTAGCCATAGATTACTTCACAAAATGGGTCAAAGCGAAGCCGCTAATATTAACAACTAGAAAACACATGGAAAAGTTTGTATGGGAACACATAGTTTGCAAATTCGAAAGGCCTCAAGCAATAATCTCAGACAATGGGAAACAATTTGTGGAAGGCACGTTCCCAGTATTCTGTAAAAAACTAGGAACGCTCTAAGCATCTACGTCTGTCTATCAACCCCAGGCAAATGGACAAGTAGAAGTAACAAATAGAGAAATTATCAAAAGATTAGGAAAAGCACACCAAGCATGGATCGATGAGTTACCGCAAGTCCTATGGGCACACCGAACAACGCCTAAATCCAGCAATAGAGAAACTCCCTTTAGCTTGGTCTATGGCTCGGAAGCCATCATCCCTATAGAAATAAGTATGGAAACAAAGTGAGTTCAAGACTTTGATCCCAAAGAAAACGAAAAGAGGCGACGAGAAGACCTGGACATCCTTGAAGAAAGGAGGGAAATGGCCTCGATAAAAGAAGCCCATTACTAACAGAGGCTGGAAGGCTACTATAACAAGAATGTTAAGCCATCCACGTTCAAACCAAGCACATATGTGCTCCGATTAAACAGCGCTAGCAAGGCAGAGTATCAAGGAAAATTAGGACCAACATGGGAAGGACCTTATGTTATAAGGAAAGCCTACGGAGATGGAGCTTACAAGTTAGAAATGTTATCTGGTGAAGCAGTTGACCGAACATGGAACAGAACAAACTTACGTAAGTTCTATGTCTAAGAATCACTATTCTTTGTTTATTTTAAAGCTCTTCAACAGATTCACTTGTTAAATCCTCATTACAGTGTAGCAAACTAAATGTTCATAATTGAAATGATGTAAATCTTTCTACACTATCAATGTAAACGGATCTGGTTAAAAACCTCTCATTTTTGGTAAAAGGCCACACATGAGCCTTATGCTCCTTTTAAAATGTTCGAAGAGGTGATGAAGGGCCACACATGAGCCCTTCGAAAATAATCACCTAAATTCACGTTATTAAGAAAATGTAAAACGTTCGAAGGGGTGACAAAGGGACACACATGAGCCCTTCAAAAAATAATCACCTAAATTCACATTATTAAGAAAATGTAAAACGTTCGAAGGGGTGACGAAGGGCCACACATGAGCCCTTCAAAAAATAATCACCTAAATTCACGTTATTAAGAAAATGTAAAACGTTCGAAGGGGTGACGAAGGGCAACACATGAGCCCTTCAAAAAATAATCACCTAAATTCACGTTATCAAGAAAATGTAAAATGTTCGAAGGGGTTACGAAGGGCCACACATGAGCCCTTCAAAAATAAACACCTAAATTTATGTTATCAAGAAAGCATAACCGTTCGAGAGGCGATGAAGAGTCATACACGAGTCCTTCAGAAATAACACCTCGACTCACGACAACTCTCTAAAGGTTTCAACTAAAAACCTAAAAAGCAGCCCACACACGAACAACAAAATGCTTAATAAGAAACCATCGGCAAAAGGAAAGGGCCTATATGCCATACATAACTTCACGATAAATCATTTGCAATAACAAGAGAACAAATTGAAACCTGAAGTCACGGGTACACACATCCCAGAATAGATAAAATAACCATAATACTACTTAGCCTTTGATGACAAAGGTTTGGAACGAGATCCAGAAAAGGTTGGTCGAAGAAATGGAGGCTTCTTCGATAATAGCTGCTCCAACGAAGCATACAGATTGGTGACATATTCAGCTAGAAAGGGATATGAAGCATTTGCTAAAGCATCATCAGCTTGATCATACTCTTCTTTTAACGAAGGCCGATAGCCTGACGTCTTCTCTAAAACAAAAGGCCCCTCCATAGAAGCCACTTCTTCGAAAGCTTAACATCGACCATAAATAATGGAGGGCCTAACAAGCTTCGCTATAAGGACATCTAGATCATCGCTGCGAACAAGCTTCATAGCTGCATCCGGGATAACTTTGGAAACAACAGCGGCTCTATCTTGCTTCAAGCTGTCTATCTTTTGCAACAATTGAATTTTAGAAGACTTGAGCCTCTCCCTTTCAGACTTAATACCTTCGATTTTAGCCTAAAGAGAAGACAGAGATTGTTCATAATCAACCCACTTTTTCTCCTCAACTATAAGCCTGCTATACTCACTATGAAGACCATCCACTTATCCCTGCAAAGCTTTGATCTCAGCACGCATATCGGAGACAAGAGGATTCTTATCCAAATCCTAAAGAGCCTCATTACACTTTCTTTTCAGTTTAGCGTAGGCCCTATCCTTGTCAAGCTCCCGTGCTCGAATAGCATCATAAGAAGTTTTGGCCTTATAAAGTGTAAAGATAAGTTCTCGAGTCCTACTATTCAACACATTGTCAAGAACAGCTTGCCTTATATATGCCCTATCATGAATATCACAAAGTTGCTCTATGCTTATCTCCCTAAGATGTTGTTTCCAAGATGGAGGAGTAACATGTGCAACAACCCAATGACAATCTGTCACATCCTTTAACTCGTTAGCTGAAGGAAATTCTGTAAACAAAATCGAAGAATAAATGATGATTAAGTCAAAAAATTACAATAGAGGTCCATTTTGAAGAAGATCAGAGCATACCATGGATATCAGAATCATTGTCAACATCCAGATGAGTAGAAGCCTCACCAGCAACCTTACTAGCTCGGGTAGGCACTTTTTGAACTTTCGGAGGCAAGACCTTCCCAAGAACACCGGAAGAAACCTTCCTCTTGCCAAGAATTTTGATTTTTTTGCTAGCCTCAGGGTGAGGAGATAAGGATGGACCAATTAAAGTTTGTTCATCCTCCCCATAGGAAGGATCATCGGAATCAGCAACATTCTTAACAACATTTAAGGGGTAAACAGAAGATAAGGTAGTAGCATCAATCATGGGAGCATTGTTGTTCATAGACTTCACAAATGGAGAGTTTCGGCCTTCACTAGCACCTTTTGCAGGTAGAAAATTCAACTCACCATCAACCCCTCCATGCATAAAACTCCTGAAATCCATCTCTACAAGACAACCAATTTTAATAAAACGAAAGAAGAAATAAGGTAAACCACGAGATACATAAAGAAGCAAATATACCCTGTCCCCGATGATAGATGACAGGTTTCTTAGGACTATGTTTCCAAGTAGTCTTCAAACCTGCGAGGTAGAGAATGGGGTTCGAAAAAGTTTGAACAATACATGGATACGTGGCTATTTGGTCGTACAAAGGGTCCATTTCAGGGTGTAAAGGAACTTTATCCTTGAAGGATTTTTTGTCCAATTTATTTTTGCCAAGAAGGAGTTCCGGATAGTCATAAGGGGTGATTTTGTTCTCAATAAAAAAGAAACTACCTTTCTAGTTCCCTAAATGGGTTATGGGATTATGAAGGGCCTTAGGGACATCAGTACCCCCCCTATTAGATAGAGTCAACCAGTCACCGCAGGACCAAGGTTTAAAAAGACCAAAGGATATCGACAGTAGGCTCACCTCCATAAGCTTTACACATCACAGAAAAGGTGGTTAATTTCACCATACCAAATGGATTAAAGCTAGATATGTGTACTTTGAAATAATTCAAGACCTTACATATAAAAGGAGGTATAAGAAGCCTTAAATTGGAAAGGGAAAAGTAATGAGTATATAGACCAACGTAACCTAAAGGGGCATCTAATATGGTTTGCGATTTCTTGGGAAGGATGACCTTGACATCTTAGGGAATGTCAAAGTCAATAACAAATTGATTCAGTCTTTCTCTCGTTAGTGTACATGTTTGAGAAGCGAATGTAAATTTGGAATCCATGGAAGGAAGGAAAAAGAAGAGGTTACCTCAAGGAAAACAATCTATAGTTGGCAACGAATGAAAAGGTAAAAATATGAGGAAACTATCCTTATATACTAGTGAAAGGAAAAAATCAGCCCGTACACGTATCTGGTGAGATTGATAAAGACGTTTGAAATTTAAAGAAGAGCGCACACATTTCTCGAGAAGGACCTTTCTCAACTAACTCCCCTATTAAGAGGAAGTAGCATTTAATGTACGTTGCACATATAGGTCATGGCTTATGACTTAGTTCGCATATTGATAGTCAAAAGCAATGCACTCATAAATAAATACATTACATTCGACTGGGGGGCTTGATGACGTACCCCTGTCTCCAGGTTCAAAGGTCTCCCCTTCGAAGCCCGAATAGGATATTCTCCTAATTACAACCAATAACCTTCAAATAGTTTCAAGTGGCGTAAAATCATCTTCGGGATGATTACTAGTATGGGAATCCGCCACGCGAAAGCTTACACCCTTCGCGGAGGCCTTCGACGAAACTAAAGTAAAGGTCAGATAGTCAAACCCACGTTCTCCATCTTTATCAAGGTCTTCCCGCCAAAATAGAGATCGTGGTACACAACCCAAGAATCACCCCTTAAATCACAAGACATGTTGGGATTAAAAGTCTTCTTGAAGTTGTTTGAATTACTACTGCTTATGTTTGTGTAATGTTGCTCAGCTGGATTTAGTGCTGCTCATGAACTTTAGTGAAACTATGCTAAGTGTTTACTACCGCTAGTACAAAGTTACTACTGCTAGTGAATATTAGTACTGCTTATATGATATGTATTAAGTTATTTGTTTATAGAAAAGATTATGGATACTTAGTAAAGTATTATAAGCCGACTAGGGCTCCTTGGTGTATAAAAGGAGGTCCTAGGGCATAGAGTTTGATATAACAATTATCTTTTATCAATCTTTTGAAGTATTATACGTATAATTTATAGCTTCAAGGTATTTTTAACCCTAATACTTTTAGAGTATTCGTATTATTATCATTAATAATATTGGAGTTTATTTGCTGAATTGTATATTCATTGAATTACTATTTCATTGATAATTCTTCTTAATATTAAAGATTAGATTCCGCATAATCTTTAATACATTCAAACACAGTTTCTACTATAGTTGTGTCAGATTTATCTAATATAACTAAACGTTAAACAAGCTTAAGGAATTTGATCTATTAAAGTAGGATCAACAAGTGGTATTAGAGCTTATTGAGAAGCTTTGAATAAGAATAATCTGTTTTTGAGAAATGATATGGATCAAGATTATGCACACATGGTGGCAGCATCTAAAGTTCCCATGCTCAAACCTGGTGAGTATGAGATATGGAGGATTAGGATTGAACAATATATCCAGATGATAGACTATGCACTATAGGAAGTCATAGAGAATGGTGCAACCTTGACAAAAACAAAAATTGTGGAAGGAGTTATGACAGAGATGCCTATTACAACTGCTGAAGAAAACGCTCAGAGAAGATTAGAGGAGAAAGCTAGAAGTACTTTAATGATGGGTATTACCAATGAAAATCAGTTAAAGTTTAACTCTATAAAGGATGCTAAGAAGTTGCTAGAAGCTGTTGAAAAGAGATTTGGTGGGAATGCAGCTACAAGAAAG